>PVJI01000040.1:314344-479800 GCA_004026765.1 Micronycteris hirsuta
AAGAGGAATCTAATGAACAAAACAAACAAATGAGCAAAATAAAACCAGAGGCATGGAAACAAGGAACAGACTGACAGTGACCAGAGGGGTGGGGGAGGGACTAATAGTCCAAAGAAAAGAATGGGACTAGTCAAGGAACATGTATGAGTGACCCATGGACATGGACAACAGGGTGGGGATTGACTGTGGGAGTCAGGGTGTGGGGTGGGGGTGAGCAGGGCACTGGAGAGCAACAGGGGAAAAACTGGGACAATTATAATAGAACAACAATAAAAATATTTTTTTAAAAAAGAATTGTCATTCAATCATCAACTCCTTTCATTCTTATTCGCTTGCAGAAAAAATGCATGCCTTGGTCTTCCGGAGATCCTAGTTCCCTTGTTCCCCACCGAATCCTTCACACCACCTGGTGTGGAATGTGAATAAAGATGAGATTAGTGTGAGGCCGTGTCTTTGCACCTCCAGGAGACTAAATATCCATGTAATCAAAGGGTATTATTAAAAATGAAATATCTTATTTTTCAAGCAGATATTTAACACCTTATAAACTTGTGTGTAAATTTGTGTTGTACTCCAGACTGTACTTAAAAATTAAAACCAGTAGAAACAAAACAGAATAAAACATGTTATAAACACTCCCTCACCACACACACATACACACAGCCACATTTTTTAAACTTTTTTTTTCTTTTTAGGGGCAATCACCCCTGCTTAGTCTCTCATCCTTTAGTATGAAGTATATAGCCGACTACAATGTTATAGGAAAAATTATCTTCACCCTGGACAGATAGAAACTCCTATACTTTCTCTATACTGTTTAAACAGTTGTTATTAAACAAACGAACAAGTTTCCACACCAGCTTAGATTTTCCTCTTTCTGTGACTAATCTAAACATCCATCTCAATTGCAAATATGTTAAATGATAATCATGACTGAGGTACATAGCTAATTTGAGTTTATTGCCTTTTTATATGTATAACAAATATGAGCTTTCCAAGTTAGTATAATTATATTTCAAGACCCATAAAATACGCTTCATTTTATTGTAACTGTATTGCCATTTTGAGTTAATTTATTTAAGAAAGTTTGCTCACTGCTATTAGGGAATCTATCTTAGGACTGGGCATGAAAAAGGCTATTAGTTAATTCATTATTGATAGATTAATCATGGCAGGAAACTGTCATTCATTGGCCCTGGTAGTTATACAGCCCCATATAAAAGTCCTGATGCCAGCTGTCTGGTGAGAGGAAAGTCATTCTGAACTTGTAAGAATCAGAAGTGGCTAACGGATAAAAATTCCTAAAAACAACATTCAGATTATTTTCAATGCTTCACAGGATGTCAAACAACCAACAGTTAATTTATTGAGTATTTTCATTGTGCCCAGTGTCGTGCGAAGCACCAATAAGTAATTTAAAAAGGGTATGAGAGCCATTCTGTCAATGCTACTTTAAGAAATCTATTTTATTTTGTTGCCATTTGCTCAGATCAGATTAAGCCTTTTGACTTTATTTTCCCTGAATGGCTGCTAGATGTACTCACTGATTCCAGCCGAAATTAGCTCTATTTCCCTGAGTTTAATCTTCTTGACAGTTATTGATAATGCCATTTCTCTATTCCAATGAATCACTTGATCAAGGACATGCTTAATTCCCTTAAACTTTTCTCTTGTTGCTTTCTTTTCCTCCTCTATCTTAACCAAATTCAGATTAGTGAGCTCATTACTATTTGCACCTGGGTGTCTTTTAACTTGTAGCTACTTTGAGATGTTTTCATAGAGGCGGGGAAATTGCTACTTCCCTCTTTCATCACACTGCCATTGATTTTCTGGTCCCAAGAATTTATCTCCATTTGGAAGATACATCATGGCAAAGAATTACATAATCACTGGTTATTTTAAAGTTGGGTGACTTGAAACTGCCTTAAGATACATCTTTTTTCTCCAGATGAATTTCCTTAAAATTTGCTGCTACTTTCTTAAATTGATTAACATTTGTAGTCTCTTTTACCTTCATAATTCATATTACAGACTATGTTCATTTCTCTGAGTACAAATAGGGTTGTCAGCTTTAAACACTGCAATCACTGAGTAATATATAAAGAGTGCAACTGAGTAAGTAATTCATGAAGGGGTTCTCTGGTGGTGCAAAGAATTAATGAGGTTTTCAAAGATGCCCAATTTGCCAACAGGGAATGACTAAGACGCCCAGAGATTTTGACCTCAAGCCAAAGAAACAAGGACTGCAAAATGATGAGGACTGGGAAGGGAGAGAAATACTATCTAACCCAGAGATTGACAACAGACCTCCAGGTTTGATTGTGCCTACAGATTGTTTTTATTTCTTTAATTTTGGTTTGGAATGCCTTTAGGAAAGGCAGACAGATCTCTACTCATCATGCCATCCACCACGGTAACAGCCTGACCGCTGAGCCCATTCACACATTTCCATCACATACCTGGCACCTAAATGCAGGTGCCAGTTTCAATGTAAAGAAATGACCCAGTTTCAATGTAAAGAAATGAGAAAACTTTGAGGTAAATGATTTGTTCAAGGTAACTGATGAGCAATGTGTTTTGTAAACTTCTTCCCTCACAAATATCCTGATTCTTCACCTAGCATCCTTTCCACTTCATCTGTGGTTCTATTTCTCTGAGAGACTCAAGTCAGAAACAATTACAAACCTAGGCCATTAATACAACATTTTATACTTTTATGAAGCCACAAAAGTATTTTAGAAGAAGCAGTTATAAAAAAGAAGCTTAGTTCGAGAGGTTGAGTAATCTGATCAAGTCAAGGAAGAAAACTGGGCTCTTCCTCCCCTACCCGCCGAGAATCACGAGTATTTATTTTTTGCCTTTAATTTGTATAATTTTTTTTCAATTACAGTTTACATTCAACACCACTCTGTAGCACTCTCAGAGGCATAGCACAGTGGCCAGAAAATCATGCGCCCTGCAGAGTGGTCCCCCTGATGCCTGAAGCACCCTCGCGGACCCACACATGACCTCCATGACACCAATGACCATGTTCCCCATCTTCAACCCAGGTCTCTGATGACTCTGTAACTACTAATTTGTATTTCTTTATCCCTTCGCCTTTTTCACCAGCCCCCGAACCTCCTCCCCTCTGACAGCTGTCAGTCTGCTCTCTGTATCTGTGAGTCTGTTCTTGTTCTGTTTGTTTATTTTGTTCTTTAGATTCTATATATAAGTGAAATCATATGGTACTTATGAACTCTGGGTTTTTGAGTCTCGTGTTCAACCCCCATACATGTTGCGTTTCCTGTTTGTTTTGCACAATGAAAGGAACAGCCAGTAAAAAGTGATCAAATTATGGCATTCCTTTTTGTAAGCTTAAAGTCACAATTTCCAGGTAAACCTCTAGAAGGTGCTTGCCTTTAAAATGCCATTGATCCCTCAGAAAAACCAACCATGGAATTGAAATAAAAAAAGTAAAAATCCATGGCTTGTTCAGAAATGTTCTTTTGGCTATCATGTGGCTCATGCAAGATTTCTGTAAGTCAACACAACTTCATTTCAAAAAGATCATTTGGATTGCCAGAAAAAGCAGTGTTATTTCGTAATATAAATCACTATAATGGCATAATCAGGGGCCACAATTGCATCACGGAAGCATAAAAGGGAAGAAAGGAAGGATTAGTTGGGAGAATTCTGGATTCTCTGCACTTTCTGACTCAGAGTTAAATGTTCATTAAGCAAACAATAATTCTTGGGGTTTTCCCAGGTATTTGGAAAAAGTGATTAACAATTAGGGAAGGTGCCCACAGAATAAAGGACAAAGTCCTGACTGGCAATTAAAAATACACTTTCTCATTATTCTTGGTCCAAACAGTGCCATCAATATACACCATTTACTTACATCCTATTTTCAGTTTCTTCCCTCCCTATTGCTTAGTCGCCATGTGATCAATGAATTTCTCATACTTTTCTTTCCTCTTTCTTTATTCCTTTTTTCTCTTCTACTGGGTGATCTCAAACAGCCCCAACAGGATGTCTATAAGAGTTAGAGAGATTGTTCAAGAAACCCTTGCATTTATGTGCCAGGAAAGTTGTAATTCTGGCAATATTCTCTTGTTTGTTTTTAGATATTAATTAAATTAGACTGTTAGTTTTTAGATCTCCTCTGTGCTCCACAGCATTTTTTTTATCTGTATTCAGCATTTATCTGATTGTACTATAATTATTTGCTCAGATATTTAGCTCCCTTATTTGCCTCTATTCACCTCCAGGACAAAAGATTATGTCTTAATAAGTTTTGTATTCCTAGTACTTATCATAGTCTATGTGATATTATTGGAAGAAAAAAATGAATAAATAAAACCACTGAAAATAATAAGATTATGCTTCTTAAAAGTCAACAAAGTTTATTTAATATATAAAAACACAGAAAAGAGACACAATAAGTTGGAAAATGGGGAGGACCATTTATATAGAAGGTGGTGTCATCAAGGGAAGGGAAGCTGACTTCAGTCCAATGATCCAGTAGATCAGAGGGAAGGGTGACTACCATTGGCCTCTGATATTCTCTCAGTCCCATGTCACATTCTTTTCTTCCTCTGGTGTCTTGTTCCTTCACTGATGCCTGGGGTAATTGTGGCTGTATTGATTTGGCTTTCAGTTCTCCTTTTTTTTTTATCCCATTATATATATAACACACTAAACTCCTCTTTATATGTATCTTTGTACTTTATGTGTGTTGATCCAGTCAATTTGATTGGAGTCAGGTCTTGCTGGCTCAGGGGTATCTTCTCACCCCCCTCTGACATAGCATTTACTATGTACCAAGCATTTTCTAAGTTCCAGCCCTGTCCTTAAAGATGGGTAGTAGGAGCTTTTTCCCTGGCCATGTGCGTACCATCCCAATTGGATGAGGGGCTCATGGGACCCAGGAACATGCTCACCCAGAGTCTGTACCACCTCCTCATGTCCCAAGTATCCAGGATGGGTATGTCTTCCTTATCCCTCCCACCTGCCTTGTCTAAATAGCCCCCAAACATGTGTGTGGGGCTTGTGTGAACCTCTTCCAAATACCTTACTTCCTAAGCATGCCTGTGCTCTTGGTTGGGAGTGAGTTTGGATGAACTCTATTGTGTGGAATATACCTACACGTGTTGATGAGTCCCTTCACGATACAGGACAAATCCAAGGGTGAATGTAGAAGGGAATGATCTTGGGTGGGGGTGGGAAGGCTCAATTACTTTTACTCTTACTACTACTTTTACTTTTAGCTTCCATAAATGTTAGTACCTGTTAAGTGCTTTACATACATTGTTTCATTTGCTCTCCACAACTCCATTTGGGGGAAATCAAGGTCTTATGGGGAAAACAGAATTAGAGGGAATAATTAAGTTTTGGATAAACTTATTCACTCAACAAATATTGATAGTCATAGTGGTGAGCAAAAGCAGATGGTGTCTTCTCTCATGAAATTTTCACATCCCCTAAGCAAAGCAGTAAAGATGACCCAATAAGTGAAGAAAACACTCTGTCATTGTACACTTCTTTAAATAGCAATCACAGGTCCTGTAACACCAGTTTCTATTTACTAGTTTTGGATGGCTAGAAAATACGTAAGCTCAACCTCTTCTCCAATTTGAGAAAGGTCTTTATAAATTTGTTTGCTTTTTGTGAACATTTTTACCAGTCTTGTCTTCAGAGTAGATGTTCAAAATTTCTTTCAGTTTAAAACTTGGGGGGTTTGCATACAACTTCCTAAATTCTCCAGTAATGTTAATAACATATTGTATATGTTGCTAGATGTCATCACAGATTAATATTCCCTCTTGTCTTCCACTCTCCCTCATTTGAAACAGGAGCCTTGAAATCAGTAAAAGCAACTTCCCCTTTTCAACCCTCCCAAGTCTAGGACCAGGCCCCTTGTAAACTCTTAGTAAGTCTCCCTCAGAAGAGGAAATCATGTTTGAGTCACTAAGGGTGGCTTTCCCCTGGCCCCCAAGCATAGTTGTCATCTTCCTAATCCTATGCTCCTGGGGCCTCTGGGAAAGGCTTGGGACATAGACTGCAGCAATGAGTCAGGCACCTTCATTGCCAGGACTGGAACTACCCGTGTAGGACAGGATCCCAGGGATAGCATACGGCTGGGAGAAACATTGGCTGGAGTGGACCAATCAAACTGCACCCCAGCTGTCTTGAATGTGGACTCCTGCACCTCCTCTTTGGATGGGGTCAGCCTCTGGGATTCTTGGACATTGCAGGGGAAAAGGGGACTTTCTGCTGTCAAGATTTAGAGAGAAATAGTTAAGTACTTGTTTTGTAGCATAAGTGACTCTAGGTATTTAGAATTTGTGATGCGGGTCATATAGGTTACATTTGAGATGGAAAAAACTTGAGGCTTGAGAAAGCATTAGTTGTATTTCCTAACCCCAGTCTTCCTCCTCCTGACATTCCAGCTCTGTCTGCAATGACTTTATGCCAAGGTCATTGCTCAGAGTCAGCTTCTCTTTTGTATCCCAGTTCCCGCTACCTTTTGGGCAGTGGCAACTCTTGGCTCAGAGGCACCTTAGCTTCCTCATCTTTCTCAAGTCTTCATGAAAAAACTCTGGGCCTCTACATTTTGCTTTTCCTCTCTCCTGTTCCCATTCGCAAGGACCAGTTCTCTTTTTCCCTTAACAGTCTCCCAGAGGAAGGACTCGCAAGTTGTAGACTCAGGAACCAAATTATTTTATTTGCTGAAAACATCTGGAAGAATAATTCCACATGTATCCAGTTTTGCAGAAAGAAGAACTCAGAGTGCCTAGAATCCATTCAGAGCCCATTTGTAGCACTAATTTCCCAAACCATAACTTTCTTCTGATCCCTTATTGTGATATCCACTAAAAGCTTTTAGGGGATTGGAACTATATTTTTGTGATACTTTAACTGAATCACAGGAATATAAATATGAATTATCAGTCCAATAAGATATATGTGTAAGTTGGATGCCTGATTAGTTGATTATTTATAAAATATGTGTATATAATATATGCTAAACACATTGAGTATAAGACCTAGTAGATAGTTTACCTAGATTTAGGGTCTCAAAATTTTTGGTAAGATTAATGTGAATTTAAAAAATAATACTAATAACTTTAAAACTGATGACTTTTCATTAGAAGAAATGAGGCCTCATCTAGCATGATGGTATTTGTCATGGAAGCATAAAATTACATGAGTAGAAGACAAGAATAAATTTTAAATAGCCTATTTTTAAACAGAGCAAAAACTCAGTATGCTTAAATATTTTCTGTACACATTTTTAATCATTTAATTCAAAGCACGGGGCAAAAAAATAAGTTTTAAATTAAATGAATACTTTAAATATGTTAGATAAGTAATGAACCTAATTAAACTTACACTTGCTAAATTTTATCCCTTGTATTAGACAGAATTTTTCTTTTGGAATTCAAAATAATGCCCAATTTTTACCAAATCCATTTTTCGAAATCATGCTGCTGACATTTGGCACTGAAGAACTATTTTATCATAAGTTTTATTTTTAAATGTTTTATATTAAAAAAGAAAAAATGAACAATATAAGATCATTAATTATCTGTATTAACAAATATCACCTGTTTTTAAAGAAAAGTACTTTAAAAAGTATTTTTATTTTAAAAGAAACTAGATATGAATTTCTTGGGGTCTTTATTAGTGGCAATGAAGCCCCTTTTTGCAAATGTAAGAGCTCAAAAAAGAAGTTTTAAAGTATTTTTATCATATACTTTAAAATGCTTTCACCTTCATAAGCAGTTATTTACTGATTAATGTGCACATGTGCATTTCATAGTCTTCTCCTTTAATGACCTTATACCTAACTACAGAAAGGCATGTGCTTTATAATCTTGGATACAATGATAAAGGCTCTGAAAATGATACCTAGAGACTTGGATTTGTACAGTTGTTCTGCACAATTTCCTCTTGAGCAGAATTAACATCGTTACAAAAATTTCTAGAAAGCACCAAGGAAATGTGGTTCTTCCTTCAGTCCAGGATTGAGGTAAGCTGAAATGCAACATTAATTGTTGAACTGTATAAGAATGAGAAGGATGAGTACAGGGCTGTTCATGACCCAAAGGGTAAGGAAAACACTCTGGGGTGTAACAAATTGAACTGTGTCACCCACAAATCCATATGTTGATGGTCTATCCCCCGATATGACTCTATTTGGAGATAGACCTTTAAGGAGATAATCAAGGTTCAATGAAGTCATAGGGTGGGGCCTTCATTCAGTAGGACTGGCATCCTTATAAGAATAGGAAAAGACTTGGGGTGTGGGGGGTGTGGGCGGACAGACAGAAGGCCATGTGAGGACACAGTAAGGGGCAGTCATCTATAGCCAAGGAGAGAGACCTTACTAGAAACTCACCTGTGGACATCTTGATCTCAAGTTTCTATCCTCCAGAACTGTGGGAAAATAAATTTCTGTTGTCTAGGCCATTCAGCTTGTGGTATTTGTTATTACCTTTACCAGTGTTAAAAAGCGTGTCCTTTCATTTATCAGTTTAGCCCTTTCTGTTTCATCCACTCTATAGCCAAGGTCCTCTTGCTTCCTCCTGTCTCTTCAAAGCAGCCACTGATCCCCTGTAATCCCAACCTGTCCTCCTGACTCCAAATGATTTCTGACATTCTTCCCTCAAAAATATACTGATCCTGCATCTCAATCCTTAGGAAACTTGCCAAGCGGCTGGCTTGCCTATTTTAGTCACTAAAACCTGTAAAGATGTTTATGAACATATAGCAACATGTGAGCAACAAAGCCATGGAGTTCTGAACACTTCTCATATTCCATTTTGGGAAAGTGTCTATTGGAGGTCCATTACAGTTATGTTTCTCTAGCAACACTTTGCCACAACCATTTAGAACAAGGCTGCTCCCGAGCAAAAAGCAACTGACAGCCTATCATCCTATCAGCCTGTGAAAGAATTTTACCTGAGAGGACACTCCTTATTTGAGAATGACTAAATGAGCCAATCAAATTGTGGTTCTACAAAAGTGTGAATGCAACGCACACAGAGCATCTCAGTCAGTAGAGTAGAAAAAGACACAGGTGAGGTGGCAGTAGACACAGAGCACGAATAGTAGAAGTCATAAGGTAGAAAGGAGAAGAGAGAATGAAACAGCTGGTAGAAGCAGAGAAAGTGGAGGGAAAAGCCAAGATAGAGCCGGCTTAAAAGACCACAACAGCAACAATGAGATGTGAAAACTTGTAGCTCTCCAAGAGGCCAAATTGCCCAATTTTTGTGGGATTCATAATATATACTAGAATAGTGGTTAAGAGCACTGAGCTTGAGAATAGACATGAGTTATTCTCCCAGTTGCCCAAATAATCCAGACACGTACTTAATCTTTCTATGACTTAGTTTGGGCAAAATGCAAACAATAAAATTACCTCCTTCATGGGATTGCTTATAAATTTTCATTGTATTTCTTTTGCGTAGTAAAAATGTAATGGTTTTTTGCTATTACTTTTATTATTAGCTGTGTCCCATTATAAGCTCCCATTTGATCAAGTAAATAAAGTGTGGATCTATCTTTCTGCAATCTTAAAGACACTAACACAAGGTTATTATTACATAGTGAATAACCCATCTCTAAAAGATATTTATATTTTGGAGAGGTCTAGTAGGAATTGCGGTATATATTTTCTAATACTCAACTGCTTATTTTTTCCCTGAACAAGGGAATACACGAGGGGAAAAGTTGTGTTTCCCCAAAGTAATCTGGCTAAATGGTAGGAAAGCTCAAAGGCAAATCTTAGTGTGGGCGGTGCCACTTAAACTCACTATTTTCTTCTCCCAAAATTGGGTATTCACTAAGAGGGCCTGTTTTCTGAGAGGTAGACTTTCCTCAAAGGGAAATTATGGTCTGAGTAGTAAGATCTTCTCCAACTATTTTGGAGAAGACAGAAAAGTTAAGTAGAAATATAATAGATAATATAGCAAAGATGGAAACCCAACTCAAATTTGCTTAATGGGCTAGTTCACGTGGCTCAGACAGTAGAAGGAAGAGTTGTAGGAACCAAAACCTTGGGACAGAATATGGGACCCAGAAGAATATGGGACCCTCCTTTCATGTGCCTCCAAATGCTCACGAACTTCACTTCCTCCTACTTTCTTTATCCACTGTGGCTATTGCAGCAATAATTACCAAAGAGTCAAGTGCCCTTCAAGACATGGTCTGGACAAGAATATTGAATAATGGGAGAAGAGTACTTGCTCTAAAGGAGTAGTGTTCAGACAAAGAACATGTGTTTACTATAGCACTTCCCCTGAGATCTCACAGCCAGTAAGAAGCAGTGACTTGAACCAGCGTCTCCTATCTCCAAATCTCATGCTCTCTCTTCAACCTCACACTGGTGCTGTTCACTGAATTCTTTTGCTTTTAAGTCATAGAAGTAATAATTCTGATAGCAGTGGTTATGCTTCTTTTTTTTTTTTTTTTCGTCTGAAACAGTAGAAATCCACTACAGGATGAATTACTTTCCTCTTTTATTTCTGTCAAGAATTTCCAACCTTGAACACCTCCCACTGTTTGATCCTGCAAAATGATTCTCTGGGATGAGTATCAGAAATAATGATGTGTTGTTAGTTCTTTGTTTTTAGTCTCTCAAGTGTGGAAATGAGCTTAACTTTGCATTTTCTTATTAAATTCTACTGCAAATCAAATGCTCCCCCCACTGTTCCCAGCTCCATGCAGTCAAAGAGGACCAAATGACTTATTCTGATCAATGGGCTATGACTACACGTGATACATGTAGAAATGATAGCTGTCACTTCTGTGTGGCAGAAAGAAGTATGAGTATGAATTCTCATGTATCCATTCCCCCATCACATGGCTTTCCAAATGATGGTACTTCCCTGAGTCTGACTTTGTGGGATGGAACCCTTCCATCCCTCCTGCACCCCATTTCCCTGGCAACTAGCACTGAACCCCCAGCAAGAGAAGTAAACTTTGCTGTGCTGAGCATCTGAGATCTTTGGGTTTATTTATTATTGAAGCATAAACTATTATCTCTGGAAAGTGAAGTTCTGTGTTAAAAAATAAATTGTAGAGTTCTGACTTAATGGTTGGTTAATGGCTTAACACATGGTTAGGAGACTTACTGAAGGTAGGAAAGATAACAATTCCATGTTACACAGTGGTACAATATTTGGTAAAACCACCCCCTGCCATAACTTAGGAATGAGATCGTATAGTTAAAAGAATTCACATCTCTGTGGGGAAGTGTGTGGAAAAAAAAAGTGTTAGTAGTGTGCTTAGGTTATTATTTAATGCATTTGTGCAAGATAGTAAAGAAGAAAAAAGAGATGAATAATTTTATAAGTAGAAATAAAAGAAAATGGAGACTTTCAGAAATCCAAGACCTTGTTATGTTTGAATAGCTGATTAATTTTTGCTCCCAAATAAAAAGATAAAATTAAGAAACATTTGAGGAAAAGTCCATTAAAAACAAATATTTTTGGCAAGATTCAGATTAAGGACATGACCTTCATGGTTACTTAAAACCTCTCAATGGTTTAGAATATCTGAAGGAAAAAAATAGATAAAGGATCTGGCATTACCACTTACTACTCCAGAGAGGCTAAAATATATTGAGAGAAGTTTGGGGATTAAAAAAAGCAAATAAATATAGTACATCAAAGGTCTATGTCTCCAAAGTAGTATAGTGTGGCTACCGGAACATGAAATTGATTAAGTCAGACAGGCGATACACCTCTAAAGTCTTCAGAGAATTACACTTCCAAGAAATCTATGTACTTGGAGTAAAAAATCCTGTGAGCTGTAGACAACCTAAATAACATGTGGGCCCCAACCTCCTATGAAAAGGGAGTAAACTGAAAAACCACTTAACCACTGAGGAGGTTGAAGTATGTATATTTTAAAATGTCGTATGCACCTGCCTTACATGGGAATTTGGCTAGATGTGAACTTAATTTGACCTTAAACTTTTTTCTGTCACTCCAAAGGAAACGAGTTACTTTGCTAAGCATGTGGCTACATTACCCAGGGCATATTAGAATATGGCAATTTAAGATCATTCCAGCTTAATGATGCAACTCTGAATGTTGCAATTTTGAATGAATAAAATGTGAGGTACATTGATACCATCCACTCCCAGCTGGAAGAAACACCTGTCCTGCCACATTAATGGGGTAGCAACTGTGACTTTGGCTCCCTGAATCTTTCCAGAAAAATCTTGAAATTACAACAAGCTGAAGATGTCTGGTAGTGGTCAAGACAGAGAAAGTCTGACAGATTCAGAGATTCAAATTGTACACCACTTTTCCACTTTTAAAAAAGCTTTCTTACCCATTTAGCCCTTTCAGGAAATAAAAGCTGGAATTTATAAATATTTATCATGTAGTTGTGTGGTTTCTTGAGTGCATGTTGCTACTCAAAGAATTGGATGTTTGCTGTGACCCACGTAAAAAAGAAATTGAAACTAAAATAGAAAACTTAATCTCAACTAAGGGCATATTCTACAATTTACATTTTGGATTGGCTGAGGAGTGTAATGGGGAAAAAACAAACAAGAACTTCTTAGATTGTGGTGCCAGGGGTTATGGAGAACAAAGAGACAGTAAGTTTTTCCCAGAGACCAGAGTGAGGCCCTAACCAAAAAATAGGCCTCTGACTAGAAGTGGAGAAGGTCTCCATCACATCTGTCTAGTGTCATTCAGAATTGCTGGGCTCAGTGACTGCCACGTATCTTCACATCCTGCATTTTCTGAATGGGAGTATTTTGTGGTTACCTGTCTCTCTTCTACTATTGTATACTGGGTATTTTGGGGACAGGGGTTGCAAATAATTTGTATTTTTGTTTATACGTCTTCAAAACAAGAGGATTTCATGTGGATGTGCAGTAGAGATAAGATAACAGCATAAAACCTAAATATCTGAAAACTGTAACATGATGTGGTGACTAAAAGAATCTTTGGAGATGGATTGAATGTTCTTTGTGTGTTGAGAAGAGAACTAAGATATTTTAGTGACCACCAGAGTTGACTGTTGCAGAAGCACTGACTGCTCATCAAATATCTTTGTGCTTGACCACATTCCCTAGTTCCCTTGCATATAGGGAGGGCCATGTGACTCGTTCTCACCAATGGTATGTGAGCAAAAATGACATACTTTATTTCCAGGCTGAAGCAGAGAAGCAGACCCAAGTTCTCCAGGCATGATTATTCCCTGCTCTGGACCCTGGGTGACCAGGTGGAACAGAGCCTGACTTTCTCACCAACCCCCAAATTGGTGTAAACAAAAAGAAACCATTGTTTTGGGAAGCCACTGGCACTGCAGAGTTAATTTGTTTTTTGGCATTACCTAGCTGATCCTGACTCATAGAAACTCTAAAGCTTCAAAATTGCCCTGCATATTAGCTAATAGAAGTATCAGTGACAATCTCTTATAATATATTAAGAGGTACATCACAAAATTATGGGGAGAACAAAATATCATCATGTCTAACTAAAATACTCTTAATTTTGCAACCTGACCTTACTCTTTTCCATTTTTCAGTACTTAAACATCAAAGTTAGAAAAGCACCGTTTTACCATTGTGATATTATTCTATCATCTTTCTCATAAATGTCAATATTTCTCTGGATAATATCCCATTCTACCTGCACTCTCAGACTCCGATGCACCCCACGTGGATAGAGCCTTCATTTATCATGGGCCAACTCACAGAAAGCACACTCTCCTCATCCAAACCTAGACCACAGCAAATCCAACATTGACAAGACCCTTTAAAGCAATACAGAAATGATCAGCTGACTCGGGAATGTCAGACACAAGGTCAGGCAGCTTGAAAGATGCTTGCAAGCAGGTCACCCTTGGCACTGGCTGCTTAGACACAAAGGGACACATGGAGAAATTCTGCAAACAAATCCATAGGCAGTTGTAGTGTGAGGAGCTGAGATGGAGGTTGAGAAGATTGTATGGAATATCAGCACAATGTCAATCAGAGTGATTAAGAAAAGAAAACCATCCAGACAGCTCTGGTTTACAGTTAGCAGTCCAAAGCTTTAAGCAAAGACAATCTAGGTCCAGGAAGCAAAAGGACAGATTCAACACAGTGAAGACACATACTCAGTAAAGGGCCATTGTTCTTACACAGGAGTTTCACATGGATAGAAAGGTAAGTGTCATCACAAACACAGGGCTGATGCTCATGAATGTTAAGGAAAATGGTACATCTTCACTGGCACTTTGGGGAAAAGTAAATCTTTTAGCAGAACAAGCATATCTGGTTCTAATCATCAATAAAAGTGACTTACTTTAAACTAATTTTTTCACTCTGATCAGTGCAAGCACATAACTTTAAAAACCACTTTAAAAACTTTCAGAATATAGACTGTTTTCTGACTGCCAGTAGCTTTTGTAATTATACAAAGTGGGACCTATCACACTGATCAAGCAAGAGCATTCTGGGTTTATGTCTCAGCCTCACATAGACAGAGATAGTTTTCCTCTATAAAGAGTTCTCAAGAAGGAGAGTATAGATCTATACATACACATATACACACTTAGTTATATATACATAGATAATACCTTGTATATGTGAGTATAGATATAATACATGATTTTTTAAAAATTTTGAATCTGGAGCTGCATCTTTTTTTTTTTTAAGATTTTATTTATTTTCAGAGAGAGAGAGGAAGGGAGGGAGAGAAACAGCAATGTATGGTTGCTCTCACATAGCCCTCACTGGGGACCTGGCCTGCAACCCAGGCATGTGCCCTGACTGGGAATCGAACCAGGATCCCTTGGTTCCCAGCTCGCATTCAATCCACTGAGCTGTGCCAGCCAGGGCAATACATGATTTTTTAACCTCAGTTTAGAAAATACAAATAAAACTTGGCTATATTATCACTGATGTCATTCAAAACTCACAATTAATGTTGAATAAAAACTGAAAGGGAACATCAGCTGGTAAAAAATATCCAAGTTTATTTTAAATTAAAAAAAGTTTTTTAAATCATCAGCTTATGAAATACTTAGGTCTTGGTCTTTGTTAATGCTTACAGAACAGAGAAAAGGAGGAAGAGAGAATAATTAACATATCAGGAGAAAGGAAAGTCTACAAAGTTTTTAAAGTGATCGAGATCAAAAATACATGAGGAGTATTAGAGTGGAAATTAATTGGAGAATTTTTGTTGTGTCAAAAAATTCACATTTGATGCCACTTTGAAAGTCATGTCCATGATTAACTGTGCCTTTGAAGATAGACCTTCAATTCAGTTTATATCTGATAAAAACTCTGCAGCATCCTTAGATTATTTCAGTGTGCCATGCCTTTTTGAATAACCACTCTATCTGAAATTTATAGGTTCATAAAAAACTTTAAAATACATTTGTATGTGGGAGGATTATGTCAATCATTTATTCTTCTATTCAACAAACATTTATTTAATGCCTGTGATGTTCCAGGCACACTTCTAGGTGCTTGGGAAGCTTAGGAAGAAATTTTAATGCTTTCATGGTTTTTAACAGTTCCCATGATCATGAATTAAATTTATATACATAAATACTTATCTGCACAGCTGACTATATCTTCCATATAGGATGCACAAAGTGAAATTATTGGGTAAATGTATGGTCATTTTATGACACTTGATGTATATCGTGAAGTAGATTTACAGAAAGGTTGCACTTTCTCACTATTATCACACAATATAAGATGACAACTAGATGTAAAACCTCACACAAAACTACATCTCAGTGCCATCTTAAATTAAATATCCTTGTTTACTGATGAGGTTGATTTTTTCACATTTTTATTGTACTTTTTCCTT
The DNA here is from genome assembly GCA_004026765.1 of Micronycteris hirsuta. Classification (NCBI taxonomy): domain Eukaryota; kingdom Metazoa; phylum Chordata; class Mammalia; order Chiroptera; family Phyllostomidae; genus Micronycteris; species Micronycteris hirsuta. Next base: position 330,163 of record PVJI01000040.1, read on the forward strand.
TACAAGGTTGATTCTTAAAAATGTTTCTTATTCACCTACCTTTCTTCAGTGATTTTTTTTGTGATTTGCTCTTCCTCTTTTTTCTCTTAAGCCATTAGTGTTTTTCTTTTGGTATATGTGATATTTTATGTACGAAACACAAATTTGTTGCAATTCTCCCAGTAGTGTTTATATTTATGCTTTTATGATATTTTTACCTCCAAAGGGATTTTTTATGCTCTCAAACTACTGATCTCTTTTCTTTGTGATTGCTTCTATTCCTCTGGTACTTAAAAAATCCATTTCTACCCTAACATCAGTAAAATATTTCTTATGCTTTTCTAGTTTTAAAAAATAATTTACCTTTTATATTTATCTCTATTCTATGTGGGATTGATTTTCATGGGATAGGACTTTAATCTGAGTCTTTTCCAAATCGTTCACTTTCTTACCACATTTGATAATAAAATAATCTATTATTTTCCCAATTGGTGTGTGATAGTTACCTTCTCATCTGTTATATTAATATACACACACACAAACACACACCTCTGATCTGTTTCAGAGGTTGCATTAATCTGATTAAAATATTCTGTTTTTAGGGCTGAGGGTGATGCGTGATGGTGCCGGTACTTTTTGTCCCAGCTGTTGCAACATTACAATAATTTTTAGTATTGTCTTGACAGACCTGGGGAGAGAAATGGTACGGAGGCATTTAGGACCCAGGGGAAAGCCAGGCTCAGTATAGAAGGACAGAGTCTCTGGCGCACACGCCTCCTACCCAAATCACAGCCCCGTGGAGCCGGGGCTCTCATTCACAGCTTTCTAGAGAAATCTGAGCCTGAACCTGCCAGAATAGGGGATCTCACCTACTCAGCTCAGCAACGAGGACACCTGCAGAAACACATTCCCAAAGCAAGGCTGGGCGGTCGTGTGAAGGTATTTGTTGCCTTTTTTCTCCCTTCTGTATTTGTAGCGCATCCCCGCGTTTCCTCCCGCTCTTGCGATGCCATGGCTGCGGCGTTTCAGCACTTTGGTGCGTGGACAGCTCCCATCTGCAATCCCCCTGCACTCCATCCAAACCCCCTCCTCGCCCCGCACCCTGCTCTCTACCGCCTCCGGGGTCCATCCTCCTGCTCCTCGCGCTGGCTCAGCCTGCGCTCTCTTACACCATCAGCACCCCCATCTCCACCATCGCCGTCATGATCTCCACCATCACCAGCGCCGTAACTACAGTCAACACAACTGTGTGTTGTCACTTAGACAAAGCCCGAGGTCCTCAGGGTAGAAGAAAAGAGCCCAAGTTTTCAGGCATGGGAAGGAAAGTTCAGGTGGATGACACCTCTGAAAACAAAGAGAGACGCCGGCTTGAGAGAAAGGAAAAGTGAAGACAGGGGAGAGACCCCAGGCAGGGGGACAGACGGGGCACTTGCTAGACACCAGCAGTTAGCCAGCTGCTTTTCAGCAGATTAGGGACTGTTTAGTTCCGGAAATTACCATGGCCTGGGGCTAGGATTATTCCAGTAAAATAGATATGTAAACTCCATCCGTTTTTCGGGTTTTCCAATGGAGAATCACCAGGAAGCAGGGTGGGGGTGACTGATGACTCATACTCACCCACACTCCCCTTTTCCTCCTTAAGCATTTATTGCAGAAACTCTGAAATTAAGTTTTTTTTTTTTTCACTGAAATGTTTTGTAAAATGTAAACTCCAAATTTTAACACTGTGGCCAGGGTGAAAATTAAAAATGATGGTGATGATAACAGCCTAACAAATGCAGCTGTCATTGGAAAGTGCTATTTGCTCAAATGTCTCTTCCTTTCTATTTATTTCTTTTCAAATTTCCAATCTTAAACCTCTCTTTGAAGCAGAGAAGATAGATCGCTTTCCCAAATGGCCAAAGTAGTACGGATATTCAGAGCAGATGGCCTGGCTTTGTTCATCACTAGTCAAGGGCTGACTTGGATTTGGAAGGCAAGATTTTGCCTGCTCTCTCACTCATCAGCCAATAAGAGCATTTTTCTATAATAGTAAAGGGTAATAGAGTGCAAAAATTGAAAAGACCTTTTATGTAACTGTTCTATCAGGCTCTGCCTTTAGAGTGCTATCATTGTCTATTTCAGCTGAAGGGAAGTTGGAACATCTTTCAAATATCTTGAAGGTTCAAACCCAAGTTATAGCACCTCATTATTTTAACTAGGATCATCCATTTATTAAAAGCTAACAAACATCAGAAAGGTGTATGAGTCTGTCGTAAATAAAAATCTGTTGGTGGGTGATCATATAATCAATTACAACTTGAAAAGTATTGGAACAGAAAAGTATTGGAGGTTTGTTTGGCAAATAATTTTCAATAAAATCACCATCTTAATTAAAAATGAGAAGGATCAAATTTTCATATAGAGATCATGTCAGGTTGCATGTAGCAACCAAGTTTAAACCAGAGCACAGAAGATGCTCATTTAAAAGTTACTCTTATACATTTATCCTTCCTCTTTAAAAAGAGGCAATAAAACAAGTGTTGTCTAAACTAGCTTGCTCATCATTAAAGGCATTGCCTAAAATAAAGAATAGTCACAAACAAGTATCTTCCAGAAGAAGTTCTGGGGAAAAATTTACACCAAAAACTCTTCTTGAATGACAAAAGTTACTTGCTTACTATGAAAAATTGGCATAATTCTACCTACCTTGATGATTCACTCAATTTTGAACTCAAATCAAGAAAACTAGTGAAAATAAATGGTGAAATAGATTTTAGAGAAGAAGAAAATTTGGTGATCTATATACTATGCTTAGATTGGTGATATCCACAGTAAACAAGACTTCTCAAGTCCACAAGCAACAAGATTCGTAAAACTCCCTTATCTGTATGCAAAGAATGGTTCAGTCCAGGCAATTTTTGAAAGTGTATATATTGTCAGTTCTAGCTCATTATAAGCAGAAACTCAGGCCAGGAATCCAGTGCTTCCAGTGCCGCTTTCTCCCTGTGCTTAATACAATTTCTGGAGTCTGGGGAAATTTCAAAACAATGCTGCTTCGGTAAGATTTACAGGCATGTGTCTTAGAAGCAATGCCTTTCTCTGAGTGAAATATCATACTGAGCTTTTTTTTTTTTTAAATAGAATGCTGCTATCCTGACTTCCTCTTTTATTTTTTTTCCATTAAGGGCTATTTTACTTCTCTTATGTTTTCAATAATAGAACTTCCTCCTTTTAAAAATGAATTTAAATGGGAACAGGAAACATTTTTCAACAGAGTGGCATCACATACATTTGTAGACATGCTCACAGAGGGGCATGTCCTTTGAGAATAGTGGAGTAGAAAGCTGGAAGGTCCTTCATTTCCCTAAAGGGGGAATCATAACTCTTCAGAACTGGTGGTGTCTGCTTATTTCTGTAGGCTTTATAAAGGGACACCTTATTAACCCTAAGAAGTCTATTCATGATTTTACACACAGCCTCCTAGCAGAGCCATCCTTAGGAAATAAATTCAGGCTGACTTGGATTGCCTCTGCTTTCCTGTTTCATGGTGACTCAGAAAGAGAAGGTAACACAGCAGAATGGGTATACAAAACATGAGTTTTGGCCACCTGCATTCAGCCCTGAAATAGCCCTCAACATTGCCAAGCAAGATCTTTTCCCCCATTATACCTTTCCCCAAAATTTTGATCATTTTAATCATGGTTCATTTTATCCAGGTTTCACTAAGATAAATTTGTTTCAGCAGATCCACAGTGTAAGTCAGTGTGCATCTACAACCCCTAATGTCAATCCAACATGTTATATCCCTCTAGAGAAAACCGTGTCTAATTTCCAATTCAAGTTTTTTTTTACTTAAGGGAAGTTTGTCTTTGGTTTGTTTCTTCATGGATATAAAAATAAATTGGTCACTCTCTTCTCAATAAAGAAATTTCACTTATTCAGGTAATAAGTTCATTATTCTTCACTACCTCTCCTGCCTCCCACAGCCCTTTCTTGTATCTTCTCTGGCCAATGACCCTATGCAGTCCCTCTTTCTGGCCCTATGATCATGTGACAAGGAGTATCCAAGAAAGTTCTCTATGTGAGGTTAATTTTCTGGTATCTTCTTCCTGACTTCTGAGACATCAGGAATTTCCTCATTGTGTTTGAGATGATTATTCTGGTTTCCTGGACCCTTTTAGCCAAATCTTCAAAAAATTTTTTTATCAAAGATTTTATTTATTTATTTTCAGAGAGAGGAGAAGGGAGAGAGAAAGAGCAATGTATGGTTGCCTCTCACATGGCCCTCACTGGGGACCTGGCCCACAACCCAGGCATGTGCCCTGGCTGGGAATCAAACCGGGACCCTCTGGTTCCCAGCCCGCGCTCAATCCACTGAGCTACACCAGCCGGGCCAAATCTTCAATTCTTAGAGATCATGCAGAACCCTTTCTCCATCTCTTCTCCTTAAAACAACATCACGTCAGTTCAGCTCTGTTATTCTCTAATGTCTTATGTAAAGTTCCATACTTTTCTAGGTGTCAAGAATATAGTATATTCAGTGTTCACTATTTGGTAGTTTGGAGAGAGTAGAAGAGAAGAGAAGTTGTGCGCCTGGGAATGGCATTTGGGGATTCCAATCACAGGCTGTATTAATAAAAGGCCTCTAGTCTGATGTGCAGTCAAAATCAAATACAATAAACAAAACGTGAAATTTCTCTTTCTTTCCTTTTTCTTTTCCTCCTTCCCTCCTCCCTCCCCCTCTCTCACCCTCTCTTGCTTCCTCCACACTTCCTTTTTTCACTGCTGTTGGTAGAAATATAGAGCATGCAAGCATGTGTAAACAATTAATGGAGTGATCTGAGAAGCGATTGTGAATGTGAATGCTGAGACTCCAAAAGGAATGAACATATTGGAAGTGCTTTTATTCTCGTCTTGGACAATGTAGCAATGCTCTCCACAGACAGTATGAGCTCTAACCTCAGGGACAATTAACCTACCTTCTCAATCCCTTCGATCCATTATAAACCCTTTACAGCATTGCTTCCCAAACATTAATGTACATGCAAATTGCTTGGGGATTTTGCTACCTGTTCAGCAGGTCTGTGTAGGTCCTGACAGTCTGTACTCCTAGCAAGCTCCGAGGTGCTTCTGATACTGCTTATCCACAGACCACAGTTTCAGAAGCAAAGACAAAGAACAATTTTCTTCCTTCTTCTTTTTTTTAACATTCATGCCTTATGTCTTATTAAATAATGGCCCCACACTAAAGCAAAATGAAAGCCACTCCAAATGCTGAGGCAATAAGACCTTAGAAATCATAGCTCTCATTGAGGAGAAAGTTTTACAGACTTCACTCCATCTCACACATACATATCCTGCTGCATCTCTCTTCTACCAGGCAGTTTTCTTAACTCGAATACCTGCTGCTGTCATCTGCCCAAATCACATCCAGAAGAAGGGTCCCATAGATGTTCTGGGAAAAACACTGAATGGAAAGGGGATGAGGGGACTTAGTGGCCAACTTCGTGTAATCCGAAGATCTTCGTGTAATCTCTCAAAAAGAGTCTCTTCTTAGAGAAATACCCTCTAAAAGAGTCTCTTCTTAGAGAAATACCCTCTTCCAAGTGTTTTTCTTTCTTTTCCTCCCATTGCTACTCCTAAGAAGCACAACTAATCAGTGTTTTAAATCATGGCATTGACTGCCAATGACTTCTTATAAGGATAGTATAATGGTTTCTAAATTCCAGTCTAAATGCTCCTTTAATTTAACTATTTTACCTAATGCAGTGGCAGACAAACCCACCCCGTCCTTACAAGTGGTCTTTGCCTTATCTGTCCCAAAACAAACTCTTTGCATTATCTGTCCCAAAACAAATACATTGTTCTAGAATTCAGGACACTAGCACTTCTCTGTTAATTAGGTCTATTTCATCTGAGTTCCACCTTATGCTAATTCTGATCTGGTGTCTATTTTGGGTAGAAGTTCTCAATGTCTCAACTCTGATGAAACTCATTCCAATTTACTTTTAATATCTGTTAAGAGCAAGAACAAATAGGAGCAGATGACTATGTGTTTAGTTGCTATTTTGAAGGGCACCCAGGGAGTTTACACAATGAATGCTTATGCAGCAAGTGTAAGCCCTGGGCTAGGACTGAGCTAAAGGTGATGAAAGTTGACTGAGCCAGAGGCTAAGTTCCGGTTCCAAGGGGTGTTCAACCTCCTGGCATCTCTGGGCCACCCTGGAAGAAGAATTGTCTTAGGACACATATTAAATGCATTGCAACATGTAATCACAAAAAAAATGTCATGTTTTAAGTAAATTTACGATTTTGTGTCGGGCCACATTCATAGTGATCCTGAGCCACATGTGGACCACAGGCTGCAGGTTGGACATCTATACTTCAGAAGATTAAAGATTTCCCCTTTATATTTCCAGACTACTCTCCCTGCCCCTGGTACAGAGAGTTCATATCTACAAGTTGGCTAATGATTGATAGCAAGCCAATGGATTGGGGAGCCACAGCACTTATGCAGAGAAATCCTACAAGCCCTAATGATCAAGCTCAAATTCATCGTTTGGAAAAAAACACTCCTCTCTGGTCAGCATCAAAGAATGTTGTAATTAACCAACCTCTAAGATTTAAGTGTAGGCTCCACTTGGCAGTAAGAGAGTGTGTCATTTTTCAGGAAAGATTTCAAATAGCGTTGTACTTAAAAAAAGATTTTTGTTCACTGATTTTCAGGTTTGGTCTAGATGTGTTATCAGCATCTATTTTTATTTAGTTCAGTATAAAAATTCCTTTCAGCATTCCTAAGGGAAATTGTGTATTCAGTTGAAAAAATTCTCGAAGTGAGATTTCAGAAAGGTAAAGAGCCACAAGGGTTAACCTAATTCAATGTATATTTAAAATTTGAAAACATAACTTTCAGAGTTACTGATGGATAAGATAGTTGATTAGACTTTCATGTGGAAAGTTTTATCCCTGAGATTAATTTTTCATCTTCATTTTGTAAGAGAAGCCCCCAAAAACATGACATCATTTTTCATTTTGTATTGTGTTAATTTAAATGCCCTTAAAATTGTTCTGGGTGCTCTTTGTCACCAAGAACATCCAGAAGCAACACATATTTGAAGTATTGTTAATTAGTTATTGATATCCCATATTTCAAACAATATTAGGCTTTATAGGTTTTATCTGTCTGGTCATGACAACAATTACTCTTTCCTCCCCCAATTTGGCTGATTTTACAGCATCCCTTAAATAATCTTCCCTAGGACTGGTGGGGTGTGGGCATATGCCTGCTTTGTGCTTGAGTGAATATAAGGGCACTGGCTTCCAGGTGTAGGTAAAGCACCTCTTCTGAGAGGCAGGAGAGGGTCATGGACAGAACATGGGCTTTGGGTCAGGTAGGCTTAGGGAAGAATCCTTGTTCTTCCAGTTATACTTAATCTATCTAAATCTCAGATTTATCCTTTCATCTAATAAATATAACAAGTAGTCAATGAATATTTGTTTGTTTGTGTTTTCTTCCAACTTTAATACTAGCTCATTATCCAACTTTAAGCCAAGTGCTTAGCTGTTCCGGGCCTCAATATCTTTTTATTTACCTGGAGGCAACATATTAATGATATCAATAAGAATATTACAGTAAATGTAAAATGGAGCTTTTTATGTCCAAAGGACTTTTACTTACATTATTCCAGATAATCCTCAGTATTTTCCAGAGAATTATCTTTCTTCTACATGTTGTGGGACCATGGTAAAAATGAAAAATAATGATAGAAAATGCTTTGAAATAATATATCCACACATGCATAATCATAAACAAGATATGGTTATTACTGTGATTGTTTCTCGCTATACTTAGTGTGTGCCTCTGAGGATAATAAAATAAATAAGAATAATAGATTACAAAATAACCAAAATAGATTTTATTTGAATTAATATTACTTTTGAAATTACTTTTTCACTTAGACTCCTTGGTTTGTAAATATTCGTGTGTGTTTATGGGGTGAGTGAGCACAAGCTTATAAATGTATACTTTTTAAGATTGAATTCTGAATGAGGAAATATACAAATAGACTTTTTTCTAATGGAAACTTGAGGTAAACCATTAATTTTGAATCAATAAATTCCAGCTTTCAAATATTGTGACTTGCAGGCTCTTTTTTCCTCCCCCTTATACAAAAATACCACTAACAATTTTTAGTTCATTGAAAAAACATGGATTAGAAGTGGAAGTTAGTTTCTACCTTGGGCTCCTCAGGGGGTGTGGCAAGTTATTCTCCATGTATTTGGAACAATCTCTGAATAAAAAAAAATCTTGGAGACCCAACCAGCAATGGGAACGATGGTCTCTGAGGCTCACACAGATCTGCCTGAAGTGCTGTTTTTGATTATCAAGCACATTTGAATGCCCAGGTCATGCTTGGCACTCTTATAGGCATGGCAAAGTATCAACATTCCCAATAGAATGGCAGGTTCTTTGATCTGGTATTTTAGCCAAAGGAAAATACGTAATGAAAGAGGAAAAATTGTGATAGCTGAAAAAGGCATACACAGCTGGGATTTAAATAGTTTCAGTTATTTTTCAATGAAGAAGACATGATGGTAACTAGACATTTGTAAGGTATGGCTCCCTAGGAATGTCCCTTACTCTTTAAGCATAGTTAGGTTTCCAGACTGGTAAATTTGGAATGGATTTTAGGGAAGGAGAGTGAAGCCTTAAGAGGGGAGGTCTTTCTAAGGTCGCAAAGGTCTTAAGTAGTAAATATTAGAACTTCTCGGCTGCATGTGAAAGGCAGAAAAGTGTAGTAGTAAAAAGCACGGGACTGGAGAAAGATCATTCGGACTTATACCCGCTTTCTGCTTCTAGTAGCTGTGTAACCTTGGGAAAGTCACTTAACCTCTCTATGCCTCAGATTCCTCATTTAAACAATGGTGACAATATTATACTCATTTAATACAGTTGTTTCAAAGACTGAATAATGTATTGTATAAAAGAAGAGTATGTAAGTGCCTGGGACATGATCAACACAATTGTAATAAATAATAAATTATGGTTATTATTATTAATACCACTAGGACAGAAAACTACTAATGTTATGCCAAGTATAATGTATCTTTTTGTACTTGTTCGGCCTAATTTAGAAAAGTTCAATGGGAACCAAATTCTTCATGTGAACAAAAGAGTATAGCCAATTGAGAACACTGTATCCTGGAAAACATTCTTCTACAGCATTGCAATTTTAGTGCTGTAAAAATTATCAGTTGAAATTGTTATTTAAGTAGCAGTCTATTCAGACTTCTGAAATGAAGGATCTGCCTTTAATGAAAAATATCTGTTTCATCTTAAGTATAAAACCCAGTGACCCTGGCTTGGATAATCTCCCCAGAAGCTTCCACCGTATGCTGAGCACAGAATAAAGATATGGATTGAAGCAAATTTATTTCAGATATTATAGATTGGAGGCACAGCTATGTGTGGAAGTGGGCCATGAAAAATGCAACCTCAACTCTCCCCTTGAACCCACAGTAATTTATCTCAAAAACATTGTTGAGCTCCCTGAACTGTAAGGTAAGTAACTTACTCCCAGCAGCTTTAAATCTTCTGCAGGGGACGAGCCAGCACTATTCCTTGTGCTCTAAGCACATTGTACCATGGCTTGGAAATTTGACCATCTTCTTGCTGGCTTCAAGGGGTGATGATCTGAAGTTCAATGTGCCCAGGCTTAGTTCTCCCAGGGGGAAAAATACCTTATAAATGAGAGAAGAAATCAAAAGGCAGCTGCAATGTCCTCACTGGGTCCAAATATACCCAAACAGAAGGGGAAACCCCTTACTTACTCCCTGAAACATTTTGAGCACTTTATTCAATTATTTTATATATATGTATATATTTACTGAGCACCTACTTTGTGACAGGCACTGTTCTAGGCACCAAGAATAGGAGGTGAACACAACAAAGTCAATCTGCTCATGAAGATAAATTTCTTTGTACCAGGCATTGTATTGAAGATACACAGATGAGTGAGACACAGCTCTTCTCTGCAAGGAATTCAGAGTAAAGAGAGAGAGAGGGAAAAGGCAATAAAGTATGGTAGCTGCTTCAGGGCTACACATGACCCTTGCAGATAAATAAGGGTTTCCTGGAGAAAATAATCTCCAAGATGACTCCTGAAGGGCAAAGAGGAGTTAATGAGTGGTCAGTGTGAGCACAGAGAGCATCTTTGCCAGGGACCAGAGAAATGAGAAGAAACTGCAGTGCCTCAGTGTGCTGCATGGCCAGATGGTGACAGATAGGGACTAGATGATGAAGGGTCTTAGAAACCATGTTACATAGCTTTATACTTTATCCTAGGACAATTGGTAGCTATTGACTGAGGTCAATCAAGGAGTGACATGAGCAGATTTCAATTGTAATACAGAGAATAGACTGGAAAAGAGCAAGGCTGGCATTAAGGACACTGCAGGGAGAATTTTGCAGTCTGAACCGGGGTAATGTGGTCAAACAAAGGCAGTGAAAATGGCTGGAAAAAAATTGGGGAGGTTTGAGAAATATTATAAAAATGATGGTCTGGAAGTGGGTGGTAAGGAGGAGGGTGGAATAATAGCTGAGTCCAAAGTTTCTAGCGTGGGAAACTACAGAAGATGAAGTCAGTCACTAAGAGACAGAAGGGGGAGGTGTGCAAACTCAGAATGAGGAAGTGTGATTAGTTCAGTTTTGAACATACCGAGTCTGTGGTGTCTGGGGCATCTAAGTGGAGGTGTTCAGTAGGTAGTTGGATATGCAGCCTGAAGATCAGGAGAGAGCAATGGACTGAAGCTATCCAGGTAGAATAGCCAAATGCTGGGCAGGCGCCTGGAAAACACCACACTGAGGTGGTGAGCACAGAATGAGATGACTGAGCAGGAAAGGACAGAAAACTAAGAGAAAAATGCAGGTCTATGAAGTCACAGAAAGTGTGGGAAGATGGGAGAGTTTTGAAAAGGATGAAGTCATCAGTATCAAATACTGACAGAGGTCACCCATAATAGGCACTATAATTTATTTGTCTATTCGACGTAGCAACAGAAAGGTCATTTACTAGTAGGGTGACCATTTGTCTGGTTTGCTTGGGACTGCCCCAGTTTATGCCTGTTGTCCCAGCATTATTATTATTCATGTCCCCTTAGTGACTAAATGTCTAATAAATTATTTGAGCATCCTCGTCATTGGTTGGTAAGAACAGTCAAAGATAGATTGCAGTGGGTGTAGGGATGAATTGGAAGAGGAAGACACCAAAGAAAGAAACTTCTTGAAGGGGTGTGTTGAGGCTATTAGAGAGAGAATTTAAACATTAGGTGTTCATTGAACTACATGGATTTCGAAGTGTCTTCCAATTCTGTAAATAGTTCACTGCATTATTTTCCATTATGATTTCATTTCCTGACCTTAATATCAAGATTTTGTCCTAAATATACTGCCTCTTATTGCAGATATTGTTGACTTAAGAATGCTAGGAAAAAATACAAGCCTCCAAGTTTATTTATGTTTTCTGATTTGTGAAATTTCCAAGTTAGATCAAAGAGATGCCTGAGTTTTGACATTTATATTGAAAGTGAAAATATACTATTATGTTAACTAGTCAATGTAACTAAAAAATTCCTAAACATATTTCAAATACTTGCATATTATGCATTCAATTGTCAATAAAATTATACTAAATATACCCCTGTAAAGATAATTTATCCTTTATTCTTTGGATGCCTAATCTAATCAGGCCTGAAGAATAATATGCTGCTTTTCTGTCTCAGATCCAATTAATTTGCCCAGACGTTCTTTGTATCATCTGTGTTTTGTTTCTCTTGTTTTGCAGTAGCAATGGCCTCGGTTTTGCTTCCCTTTTGGAGGGCCACCACCACATAGGACCTGGATGTCCTCCTGCTTTTCAGGAACAGAGAGAAGACCCCTGATTTGTCTGTTTCAGTGGCAGCATTGTGGTAAAACAACTATTGAGTGGGCCAGGGTTTTAGCAGACCATCACGTGAATGGGACCAGTTTCTTTTCTTCCCAAATATCAGAAATTAAACACTTGGAAAAGAGATTTGGCCAAGATGACCCATTTACAGGCTGGACTCAGTCCAGAGACTATAGAGAAAGCTCGCCTGGAACTGAATGAAAACCCAGATGTTTTACATCAGGACATTCAGCAAGTCAGGGACATGATCATCACCAGGCCTGACATTGGATTTTTACGTACAGATGATGCCTTCATCCTGAGATTTCTCCGAGCCAGGAAGTTTCACCAAGCAGATGCCTTTAGACTCCTGGCTCAGTACTTCCAGTACCGCCAGCTAAACTTGGACATGTTTAAAAACTTCAAGGCCGATGACCCTGGCATTAAGAGGGCTCTCATCGACGGGTTTCCCGGAGTGCTGGAAAACCGTGACCACTACGGCAGAAAGATTCTCCTGCTGTTTGCAGCCAATTGGGACCAGAGTAGGTAAATGTAGATAGTGTCTTTATTTGGTTTTTCTTTTTCATAAGCATAGCCATTGTACTTTGGGGTGGTATGGCTTTAGAGATAGTGGTCTTTCGTTAAAATACACATCTACATATATATATACACATATGCTTATATACATACACACACACATATATTCCACATATCTACAAAGGACATTTTAAAGCCACAAGTTCACTATCATCTAAAGGTAATTCTAGATTCATGGCTGTTTTCTGGAACAACAGAATAATAGTTTTAGAATTGTAAGGCACCTGAGAAGTCATCAGTCTCTTCATCCAAGTGAGTCATTTATTTTAACAAAATTGAAAGTGATCTTCTAGAAGAACCATAGTGTTCTCATCTTTAACCACCACAGCAAAGATAAATTCAGGAGACAGCTTTAAATCAAGTGTCTTCAGGACATAAAATAATTTCTTGGATCTTCTCCATGATTTGAAATTCTGTTTTTCTTCTGAGTGCTAGAACTTTCTTCCTGAAAATCCTATAAACAGCCACAAAATCAACATGTCCCTGACTCCTGTGCCATCTCCCCTGCTGAACCTGCTCTTCCACACATCGAGTCTCTTGAGCCAGAAACCCAGGCGTCATCTTGGGCCGCTCCTTGCCTTTGCTTCTCACACCCAAACTAATAGTCAAGTCCTACCCTTCCCTTCAAGATCTCTCAAACCTCTTCCTTTTGCTCCCATTGCTGCCGCCTCAGCTTAGGTTCTTATCATGGGTCACTTGCGTCACTGCAATGGTTTTCTAAGTGGTGTTCCTGCTTCTGGTCTAGTGTCTTCTGCACCATTCTTGTCCACTGTAGCCAGAGTGACCCTTACAAAATTCTGTCACATCATTCTCTTGATTAAAATCCTTCAAAGTAAAGAAAGGCCCTTTATGACTCACCTGCTATATCTCCTCTTCTTCCTCTGCCCTTTTTCTGTTCTCTGGTCCAGCTGGCTGGAAGTTTAAGCCTTACCCTGAATAGCTAAGGCTTTCACATACCTCCAAGCCTTTGGATTTGTCCTATCAGACACCTAAAAGAGAGACCAGCCACTTCTTGTCTCAATTCCAACCAGCCTGGACATAATCTGCTTCATATCCATCTTTATGGTTTTTCAGGAAGGTAGTCTTCATTTCCCCCACCCCAACCCTTTATAGTTAAGTGCACTTACTCTGCTCATATTGCCATTAAAGCATTTACAATAGAAATGTAAGGACCTAATGTTCTTGCATACTTACCACATAGTAAGCTTCTATATGTATTGTTTAACCCACCAAGAACTTTGCATAACAGGTATTATTATTATCCCTATTTTACCCACTCAGTGCCTCACAAATAGTAAAATATGGAGTGGGAGTTGAACTCCAGTTGTCTTACTTGACAGCGGGTTTTCTTAACCCGCCTTTATTGTAATTGTGTGTTTACTTGTGTGCTGTTTTCTCCCTCCTCCCAAGACATCAAGATCCTTGAGGAAAGGAGACTCTCTTTTTTGTTTTTATCTCTTGGCACATGGCACAATATCCTATATATGTTGAATGAGAAAGAATGCATGAGTCAGTCTCCAAAACATCACCTGTGGCTTGAGCTCTCACAAAGGTGTCATCATTGACCTTTTTCTGTTACCTGGGGAAGACACAGGTTTAAAGATAATAATAAAAGTAACTTTAAAAGCACACTAAAAGAACCCTTCCCTCAATATAATTAAAAGGAATTTCTAGGGTGCCTCCTCACTGCCACATGACACTGCCCCTCTTAAATATGTTGATAGTATAGGATATCTTCGTGACTACTGGGTATTTTCTGGTTAATTAATTGGGACAGTGCATTCTCACTCTGAATAGGGGTTTGAATATTTTCACACTATGAGTCTAGAGTTTGGTCAGGTCTGCACCTGAGCACCTGAGCCTGGCCTGCCTTTCCATGTTTCTGCTCTGTTATTCCATAAGCACTAAGGATGAGCCTCTCATTGCAACACTTTACTGATGAGAAAGATCTCCAGGTCTTTGCAGTCACCTCAACAAGCATTTATTGGGTGTAGACTTGGCACCAGGGCTTGCATTAGGCACTGAGGACAATAATGAAAACACAAAGTCCCTGCCAACAAGAAGCTCATGGTAAAGCCCACTGTCCAGCAATGGTGCAAACACATAAACTGCTAACTCCCACCTACCATGGGAGAATTCCACTGAGACACATAGACTGTCAACACAGGACATCAGTCTTAAACTAGAGGGAATGGCTATCCTTTTGAGAATGGCACATTATCGTTTGAGAACAGACAATTTTTGGTGATTCTGGAGAATAACCATGCTGACTTCATTTGTGCTTAATTGTAAGTGTTCTAGAATTTCCACCTGCTAAGACAGATGATGCATAGAATGCCTATCTGTAGTGACTTACACATAGAGAACTAAGTCATAGCAAAATATCTTATTTTGTATTAGTATTTGGCCTGTGTATATATCTCAAAATACTTTAAGAAGTACAATAATAACAAATAGTAATAGGAAGCAATATCTGAAGGAATAATCCAAATATTTATGATTATGATAACCTTGGGTCAGTTACTTTACTTCTTTATTCCTTAATTTCCTCAACTGTAAAATAAGAAGCTTGAACTAGGTAATTCCTGAGATTTCCAGCTCTAATTGCTCATGAATGTGAGGCTCATTTAGCTTGATGCTATGAATAGAAAGGGATTTTAAAATTCACTTTACAGGTTCTTAATCCACTAGGCATTTTGAAGTAATTTCTTTCTTTTCCTTTCTCTCACCATCCCCATTCCCAAGGCTAGGACTACCTGAGTCATTACTTTTCTAATTGTACAATACTATTTGTTCTAAATATTTTTGTTTTAACAAAAAGATGAATGATAAATCTATGCCATGGACAGCCATTGATTATTAAAAGCAAACAAACTTCATTTAGAATGTAGATATACCATCATGTGACTCTCTGGTTATATGACCTGGGATAAGCAACCTCTCTGAGGCTCCATTTTGTCATCTGTGAGGTGGGGGTGATACTGATGTCTACCTAATAATGTAATTGGAAAGATTGAATGAAACAATGCATTTAGGAACATAGCATGGTAAACACTTAATAAATATTAGCATCTAGTAATATCATTATTATTATAAAACATCCTACTACAAAAATAATAGGGCATAGGTGGTACATATATTAAAAATATAGACAGGACTACAATGTTTGAAAAAGGGAGTGATCTGCCTGCACGCCTGTCCAGAGTGTTTCTTTGTCTTCTTCCCAGACATGTTCCCTGATACACTGATCCAGCCCAAATGGGGCCCAAAAGGCCTGATAAAGTTGGCACATCTTTGCCAAATGATATCTGCACTCTCGTTGGGAGCCTGCAATGACTGAGCAGTGATTTGAACATCTCATATGAAAAGTTTACTGAGATTAAAATGGTTATTAATATTTATTAAAACTATGTAAATCTCATTCATCTAGACCCAGACACCATGAACAAAAGTGCAGAATGGTGAGGGCTGGGAATCAGGATCCTCCAGAGGCACAGGCAGGGCTCCGTCTGCCTGGGTGAGGTGTGCCAACTGAGATGCAGGAGTGCGCCGGGTACAGATCCCAAGCTGGCCTCCAGAAACTGGGCCATGGCAAAGAGCTGTCTGGCTTCTATGTGTTCTGAGGCTGCCTGGCTGAACTGAAATGAATTAGATTAAATCAGCACCCACATATTTATTCATAAATGAAGCTTTCAGGGTCAGCAGAGCTTACATTTTAGCTCACCAGCTTGGAATGTGATGGAAATCCAAGGGGAAACTATTACTCAATGAGCCCTCTGATCTTTCTCACCTAAACTCATATCAGCATTGGCTTGCCAGCTTGTGCCTTAAGATCTGACAAAAAATGAAATCTATTTCATTCTGAGTTGCATATGTGCACTTGGTCATATAGCTTGATTTGCCCAGGAATACTCTTCATGTGGAAAAGGAAAAGCGAGCATGTTTTTCATGGATTTCACTCAGTTAAAAAAAGAGGTAATTTTGGTCAAGTTATTTTACTTTCTGGAGTCTCAATTTCATCAAGTGGAAATGGGTATAACACCTGGCACATGGAGCTGTTGCGAGGATTAACCTGAATTGCCCTACTTGATGGTATCCAAGAGGCAGAATTGAATAGTGATTAAAATCACTAACTCTGAAGCCAGATGGCAGGCTTCAATTCTCAGCTGCCTCCCAACCAGCCATGTGATTCTGGGGAAGTTGCTTAAATTCTTACTACCCTCAATTTCTCTCCTATAAAGTGGGATGATTATGATCATAGGTTAATTATCACTAGTTGGGGTTCATTAAATGTCAGGTGTTTCTTAAAAAAATATTTAAATCAGGCAAATATGTATGATACTGGGTCACAAGATGTACTTTCTAAGGGTGGCAGGATTGGATGCCATAACCAATTTTTATCTATCTGGAAAAGTATGAAAAATGCAAATGAGACTCCAAACCACCGTGTTCCAAAGTTCTCTGTGGTAGCTCAGTTGTAGCTCTGAGAAATCACCTGGTGTTAGGGCCTCTACCTATTGTGCTTATTATATTCTCAGGATGTAAGAAAGGCATTGGGGGTTCGGATAATCAAAGCCCCAACAATAGACTACAATAGCACCCATTAGTGCTATGTGTAGACGGACTGGTCTCCAACTGCTAAGTGGGGAAAATACAATTAGTAATGAATGGCAAATCACAATGTATAAAATTACACTGGACATTTTTTGTCAGTGTATTGTTTGTTTATCCCAATTAAAAGTTCAGAAATTGACAGCCAAGTTAAAAATTAGTTGAAAGTTAGTTCTGTAAGGAAAGTGAGGCATTCTAAGGAAGAGCTAAGTTAGGATGATTTAATAGAGAGAAAAGGGGGCTGAGGAACAACTTGATTACTACAGTCAAATATATGGCATTACTCTAAGAAGACAATTAGTCCAGTGGTAGCTCTTTCTTCACCATACGTAACAAGGGATAAAATGTTTGGATTAAAGCACAACCACCTGGATTGGAGATTAAGGAGCCTGAATCCAGACTTCAGACCTGGGGCTAGGACAAGGGTGAGGAAAGGGGGCGTTTGCCTAAGGTGCAAAATTTAAGAGGCCACCAAAATACTCAGGAATCAAAGTAAATAATATTGTCATACAATATTTTTAATCAAATCAATGCAAAAAATTTCCTGTGAACAATATATCAAAATTTTCAAGTAGGTAGGATAAGAATTATTGATTTTTCCTTGTGCTTCATGCTCCCGTATAGCTAAGCACAGCACTGCTTAGGACAATCGGATTTCTCAAGGGAAGAAAGAGCCCTAAGTTTGCTCCTAGTCAATTACATTACAGTGCATATGCTGTACATCCACACACAGTATAACTGCACAGGATATATGGTTTTCAGACATTTCCATGGACATTTTCTGGTTGAATTCTCATAACCATTAGGGAGTTCTCATTTTTTTTTTATCCTCACCTGAGGACATGCTTATTGATTTAAAAAAAAATTTCTTTTTATGGAGAGAGAGAGAGAGGTAGAGAAACATCGATCGAATGCCTCTCACACGTACCCTGACCAGACTGGGAACCTAGGCATTTGCCCTGACTGGGAATCAAATCCGTGACCTTTCAGTTTATGGGACAATGTTCCAACCAACCAAAACACAGCAGCCAGGGCCCGTTGGGGAGTTTTAGTATCACTAAGTGACAGATGATGAAGAAGAGGTTCAAGAGGGAGAAGATACTTTGTAATTGGGAAATATATGACACATCAATGTAAAAACATAGGCTGAGATTGAAAGCTTCCAATTTCAAGCTCATTTCAAAGACATCTGAAGCCAATTGTTCAGTCACTGAGTGATTAGATATTTCAACATATCTGTGGAGCTTCTGAAAGTCTGTAAGTAGATTTCTTGGTGGTGGATGAGTACAATGAGATAGTAGGGAGGATCTGAAGTTCAGGGGCAGTGATTCTCAAAAGCAGTGCAGTTGACATTTGGAGATGCTCAATTGTTAATGTGTAAGATTGTGTTGAGCCTTGTGGAGTGTTTATCCCCTCCAGCAGACATTGTGACAATCTAAAAGTCCACCTTCATACTTCCAAAGTCCTTAGGGGAGCTGGAACATACTTTAAGAACCCCTGGCGGAGAGTGTCTAGAAAGGTCCTAACACCCGTGTCAATAACTACCCTTTGTTAAGTGCCTTTGTGCCAAGTGTATGTATATATATATCATCCCTACCATAGTCCCACAAGGATCTATGTTGTGTATAGGTAATATATAACAGAGGTGGGATTCTTTCCTAGCTGTCTGACTATAGAGATTACTTTTCCACAAAGCCCTAGACACCGTCTCATTTCTACACTGAACTCAGAGTTCCTAAAGCCTCTTACAATCAAAATCGGAATCATTGGTATGTTGCTAAGTGGCAAAGTGGTCCCAGCATCCAACTTTTAGGTTTCTCATGCTTTCCCTCAGCTCCCTCTTTTAGCCAAGAGGCACGGGGAGGCCCCATGTAAACAATAAAGCCATTCTAATAGGGCTCAGGCAGTGAAGAATGTGCATTAGAAGCTAGTGCACATCAAGTTGAGATGACTCTGGAGGCTCAATGTCAAAGGCCTGTCTGGTCCCAATATGAGTAGGAAAAAAAAAGAAGTGGAGAGGGACTGATAGCTTCAATATGAGCAAAGGAAAGAGTGAATGGGGCACTGACCAATAGACAAAACTTGCTATTCTTTAGAGGGACGAATCTAAGCCTCATCTGTTTCTTCATGCACTTGCTAAACATACCGAATGGCTACAGCCATCTCACTCTGTGTGAACTTCTGAAGGTCCAAAGGCCATGTTCCTGATCTGAGCTCATCATTCCAGAACTGCATCTCACAGCAGTCCTCCCCAATCCCTCTAGGCATGACAGGACTGGAAGATGAATGCTCCTAGGGTACTTGACCTTCTTGCCTTCACAATTCTGAAAGCAAGGACACTGTCATGTTTATTTTATAATGTAGAAAACAACCTGGAATCTGTTCTTAGGGAACATTTTTTTTCTGGGACAACCTTCAGCTGTTTCTTGTCCCCTCATGCTATGCAGCAATTTATTTGATGGATATGCTGGAGATAGCAGCTCCTTCCAATGTCACCAGTTATTGCTGACCTGTGTCAACCTGCAAAGGGCTGACGTGGCAAGTGTCCTGACAGCTCTGTGGTGTGACCTGGCAATGGATGATGGCATGAAGTAGGTTCTTTCTTCTAATTAAAACAGTGAGGCCATAGGTAGGATATACTCTTCAAACTATAAATAAGCCGGTTGATGGAGGTTCACCTTTGGCTTTTGCATGAGCATAAAAGAGCTTTTTTCAAGTAGCAGGGGCAGGTGCCTCCTTCAGTTGACTGTCCTCAGTGCAAGAACTTGTGATACAAAAGGGGGCAGATTTCTAATGCATTAATACTCGAATATTGGTGAGGCAAAAGGAGACGAGACAAGGCAGGTGGATTTTATGCTCCTCACCAGTGCCATGGGGTAACCCTCTTGCCCCATAAATCCCAAGGCCTATTGACAGAGGTTTAAGGAAATGTGTTGCTATCTGCTCTTCCTACAGAAATATTCCCAGAACTGTTCTGGATCTGTTTTCCAGTTGTTATGAGCTTAGGAATGAGGAAAAATGAACTGAAGAGGACAGTTATTATAACCCCAGAAATAAACAACATTGAGTGCTTACCACACGGCAGGCAGTAATGCTCTTACATAGGCACCATTAATAATCATATTTTGCAGATGGTGAAATTGATGTTCAGAGAAGTTAAGTAAACCATCCAAAATCACACAGCTGGTAAGTGGCTAAAATGCACTGGATCTTGGACCCAATTCCACAGTTAAAATGCTATGCTGCACAGCTCATCACTAGAACTCATTTGCCAAATTTTGAGGTCACTAAATCAAACATTCAGGAGGGCTCTAAGTGAGGCTTCAGTAAGCAAGCCTCCACCACTCACTGGACATCTCAGAAGACTTGAAAAGGATCTCAGCTCAAAAGGCAAATCCTGTAACTACACCCTCCAATGTCACAGAAACTGGGCAACTCAAATGTTGAGAATCCTATCCCACCTCTATCCTAATGATTTGACAATAATAATAGTGACAGCAACTTTGAATATTAAAATTTCCCGCCCCCCAAAATAATCTGGATATTGCTGAGAATACATTACAAAAAGTGGTCTTAACACAAGCCCGACTTCAGATAGTGATGGAATCTGTCATCTCTGCCTCCTCATTCCTTGTATTAAAATGTGTTCATAGGCAGACCTTCAGTTGGCAAGCAGATCCCCAGCTGTGCAGCTTACTAGCTCTGTGACCTTGGCGAGTTACGTACCTCCTCTAACCCTCGGTGTCCTCCTTGTCCGGTAATAATCGTTTGTACCTTGTAGAGCTGGGAGGTTTAACTGATCCTAGATAGGGAAGGAGTCTGACACACAAGCCTTCATTTCTTTTCTTCCATAATTCAGGTCGTTTTCTCACTTTTACCTCATCCATTCTAAGATGCCCAAGATATGATTTCTCATTCAGTTGAAAGATCTTATATAAAATAGTATGTAACTCTGTCATGTGCTCTTAAAAAGCTGGTGATTAATGATGAGGGAGCGAAGTTAGAATATTTTATGTTGCTCCCCCATCCCACTGGATGAGGGCTTGTCATGTGGATTAACCAAACAGCTCTTCAAATAGTTCTTTTAACCCCCCTTTTTCCTCCACAAAAACTGCTTATCAGACGTTCTTTAGCACTCCCACTCTAATGCCACTTAGTTCTGGCTCAGCAGCTTTCTGCCACTGCCGGCATCCCCTTTTGATTGAGCTCGCGTCCTTGGAAGCTTGTGTGTCAGAAGCCGTCTCCCAAATGGATGGAATGGAAGACAGAGCAGTGGGGCCTCTGCTTTGAGATAACACAGCATGTGTGTCCCCGCACAACTGAGTGGCTCTTGGGAAGATATCAGATGTCACGTGGCTTTGCAATACTGTTACAGAGGCAGGGAGGGTTCCTGGTGAGAGGGGTCCATAGGACCAGGAGGGCAAGGTGTTACTGACAGCGTGTCTTTCTAGGCCAGCTGATGCTCCCAAGTTCACACTTACAACCCAGGAATTTAAAAGATATGGCACTTATTACCTTGTAGATAAAAAAGTCTGCTCTAATGGCTAGAAATTTAGTGGTCTAAGAATAACTTCCTCCTTCTCAGGGCATGGCCCAGATTCAGCAGCCAATGCTGCACCTGCTCAACGACTCCACTTGAATTTGGGCTACAGTGGGGACATGACCTGTGTCTACTCCGTGAAAGACCAGGGTCAGTAAAAGAGGGTGTGGAGAAGGGCAGTGTTTAATCATGGTATTACATGTATGCTGCGTTTACTGTTAGAGTTTCTCATGGGCACAGTTGACTTCTTGAAAGAGTGCATTGCAAGCTATGGGGGCTTTTCCTGTATGATTTGTAGCTTTTCTAGGCTATTGACTGCTTTCCTGAGTTTTCTATGAGCTGGGAAGCATCTTTGATCCCTTTACAAGGAGGAGATACTGTGGAGCACAGAAGGAAACTTCTGTTCCACCCCCTCCCTCAAGTCCCTGAGCCTAGACCATCATTGCTATAACCATCCACCAGCTCTCCTGCCTTTTAAATATGGTTCCTAGAAAATCAGTCCTAAGGGTGCTCTCCGGAACCTTAAACAGCTGTGGGGAGTGATTAAATGCCTGCACTTGGCTGAGCTTGTAAATCATGTTCAAAAGCTGTTTACTATAAAGCTACGGAAGTTATTGCTACTATACTGCAAAACATAACATCAGACAGGAAAATAAAGAGAGGGTAAATTTTGTTGTGAAGACTTTAAAGTGACGTGTTGTTTTTTTCTTTGTACATTCTATTTCTGTTTCTCATCATTTTTATCTTCTCTTTGCCTCTATTTCTTCCCTTTCTCCAGTACTCCCTATGAATTCCCTATTGTCTCTGGATTTAATTTCAAGTATGACATTCCCACAAACAACATAGAGTGATAGAGTGTCTTTCTGGATTACAGAATGTTGATACTAGTAATGCCACCAGGCACTGGGCATCTCCTTGTGCCATGTTGCTTAATCCTCACAATTTTTGAAGGACATATTACTCTCATCTTAAATAGAGGGCTTTTAATCAGACAAAATCATAGGGCTGGCTGGTGGTTTGATCCTGATCATCCCTCTCCTTCCCCATGATGCCTGATTATGTTTGTGTTTCCTGTTGGGGACTGTGCCATCTGATCCCTGATTCCTCAAATTTTATTGGAAAATCCCTGCTCAGGAGCCTTTAATGTCTCCCTAATAAAGTTGGATCCATCGCTTTGTCATATATTTTGCCATATAAAACCTTAAGAATTGGCATCAGTTTCCTTATCCAAAGAACATCTTCCACTTAAATAAAATGATTCTCCCTCCTCCCTCTTCTCCCCACCCCTCATCCCAGGTCTTCCTGACCTTTGCTTACATAATTTTTCTACTCAGTCTACATTCCCATAATGAGGTGAGCAAGGGCCCTGTGGGAGCACAGGTAAGAGGCATCTAACACTGGTCAGGGCACATGGAAAAAACAACCAATGCATAGATAGGCGAAACAGCAAATTGATGTTTCTCTCCCTCTCTCTCTCTCTGTCTCTGTCTGTCTGTCTCTCTCTCTCTCCACCCTGTGCCCACACCTGTCTCTCTAAAAATCAATAAATAAAAAATTTTAAAATATTTTAAAAAAGCATCTAAACCATCACAAAAGCTAGGGCCTCAGAGCAACTTTCCTAGAGGCATTTTCTAACTTCAGGAGAACTTAGATTGAGCAAGTGGAGGACAGGAAATGTGAAGGAGGCTGTTTGACACAAAAGCCCACTATGCAGTGACCCAGGGAGAGAAAGAGCTTGCCCCAGTGGGAGACCTCGTTTGGTTCCATTGCTCAGAGAATAAGGGCTCACATGGAGAGGGGCGACGCAGGGTGGAGGGAGGGTGTAAGTTGAGGCCAGGAATGAAAGGCTCTGCTTGCCATAGGGAATTTGGGCTTCATGCTTGAAAACAAATCAAGTCCCACTCATCTTTCACAGTTCATATCCACTCTAAGAAGCTTTGTCCATGGTTGGGGCAGCACTGAACTCCTGCTTTCTTCCTCCCTGAATGCTTGGCACACTAATCTTCCTTGCTGCAGACATATTTCATGCTTTAGGGAAGCTCCTGGAAGGCAAGAGGTCATGTCTTTTTCTCCTTGGTATCCATGGACACAGAGTAGGGTTCAGTAGCATCGTCTCTAATGACTGACTTGTGGGGAGAAGTTCAGAAAAATGGAAAGCCAAAACAAGAGAGGCTTTTTCTAGACTCTTCCCAAAGACAGTATTCTTATTGAGGGGCCTGGAGTTGTGTGAAGTTGAACTTGAAAATTAGGGAGGAAGAGACTAGGATGCTCTGTCTAGTAATTCTCATCATGTCAGAGTGAAGACAGAAGGTGTCTTTTAAGATGCGGGGGGTGGAAACCAGAGCAGAGAATGGGGATCAGCATTGTAGATTCTATAGCAGTTCCATCCACTGTGTGATGAAGTCAGGTGCCAATTTCCTTATCTAATAATGGTGGAAGTAGAGGGCCACCATCGTTTTCTCTCAACTCTTCAATTTTATGTTTTATGTGTGTCATTGTGCATGTAAGGCTGAGTTAAGAAAAGGTTTTATGTTATAAAACCTTTCATTGTTCAGGGTGCTACCTTTTGTGCAGAGCTCAAGGAATGGAATCCTGATTCTCTGCTTCAATTTTAGTGAACGGCTTCTTATCTCTACCCAGTGTTCATTCTCCTGATCCTGACAGGTTTGTGTAGACTTTGGTCACATATTTTCTCATGAGTTTCTGGTGAGTTAATTCATCATATAATTTTATAGCATGATATTGACTAGTATATCACACACCACAGGTAGAGTATTTCAGTTTGATATTTAATCTGTGAAATTTCCCAGAATAATATTGCAATACCTCATTTATCATATATCTTTCTACTGCATGACAGAGACATTACATCTGGGGGCTGCCTTTTAAGGGCCAATTTTTAAATGTTATTATATTCTGTTCTGATTAAAAAGGAAAAAAACCCTTTAGAATGCATTATGTACTCCCTACTCTGTTAAACATAATTTCATACTTTCTTCATGACAAATGGTGACTATGATGAATAAAAATGATTGTAATAGCTATCATGATGAGGATTCTTGGGGCATATGGACTCTGTCCTTGTTGCTACATGACCCATATTGCGATGATATATGTGGTTTCTAATTTTTTTTTAGTACTTCTTTCTCCTCTTAGCTGTTAATTGTTACTGTTAGTGGGCCTGCTTTAAAAGCCTCTCTTCTAATTTTCTGTGGATTATAAAGCCAGGAAACTGAGCTTGTTGAATTATATGCTTTGGGTAAAGATCTCTGGGGAACCCCAAGAAATAAAGTAGATAAGCTGTAGCAGTGCATGCATTTTTTAACATCTCACTGTATGCCCAGAAATACAGTTCTGCTTACTGCACCAGCAGGCAGGGCATGAAGCATCTTCCATTGCAGCATCTATTTGGAACTGTGCAAACCCGGGCAATTTTTCTTCTAGGGTCTTTCCAACCTTAGATTTATGTACTACACGCGCCTCTGACTTATGTATCTCCATTCTCTACAATACTTCCCTCAGCCTAATAGAATGGACTCTATATCTTTTGTACTTGGACTAAAAATTACTTTTAACAAAGTGGTGACTATCCTTTGCATTTTGATTTTTAGACTTTTCTAGCTATTAAATACAAGACTTTGTCTCTCATCAGAGCTATGTTGGGCAAAATAAAGGAGCTTATTATTTTTTTTTTTGCTTATCTTCTACTATATCTCTTGTCTTCCCTTCACACCTTCTCTAAAACAATGGAGATCCAAATAACATTGTCATTGGGCCCATTCCCTTTGGTCCTCTCACCTGGGCTACCACCCTCTTCACATTTGCCATATGACCCTTGCCTCACTACCTTGGCCACATTTTTTATATTAATATACTTAAATTTCTTTTGCTTTGGTCCCTTCAGTATCTAGTCATGCAGGGGAAGGGACAGGAGCAGGGACTTTGGCAAGGATCACCAAGCCAAAGTTGCTTTAGTTGGGGAGAGAAACATGAGAGAAGCTTTCTTCCTTGTTCTCTGCGGTGGTCTAGATAGTTGAAGCTGCTGGTTAAGTGAGATACCTTAACATGGTTTGTCATTAACCTGAGGACAGAGACTTCTGGTCTATAGTTTGCTACTTGGAATTTGTGAATCTCCTAAAATTTTAGACATATGCATTTTGCAGAGAATGTATGCAGCTTCCACCAGATCTTCGAGAGGCTCACAACCCAAAGGGGTTTAAGGACCACCATATTAGATCAAACTTCTACTAGTTAGTCCTTGAGTAGAATTCTGTGATGTTCTGGGAGGCAAACTCCTGCTGGGTAATATTATAGACGGGCTGTCAAATGGATTAATTGCTCTATCCTAAACATGAAGGGTTGTATGACTGCAAGAGTAAGCACTCTCATTGAAGAAAATGTTGAAAACAGAAAAAGTGTTAGGACATTAGAAATCTTTCATAACCCTTTAATTTAGCTATTTATATTGAGAATTGAGGTACATTTTTTACATACACACACGATTGGGCTTACACTGTGTATAGCTTTGCGAATCTAGATAGACTGCTACAGTGGTAAAGAGCTCAAATGCTGGCCAGATTGCCTGAATATGAATCAGAACATCACTTATCAGCTAAACAAGCTTGGGCAAGTTACTTAAAACAGTTTGTGCCTAAATTTCCTCACTTATAAAATGAGAATAATAGCATCAAGCTCAAAGGGTTGTAATGAGAATTAAATAAGTTGCCCTGGCCTGTGTGGCTCAGTTGGTACGGCATTGTCCTGTAAATCTAAAGATCTCAGGTTAAATTCCTGATCAGGGCACATGCCTGGGTAGCAGGTTCAGTCCCCGATTGGGGCACATGTAAGAGGCAACCGATCAATGTTTCTCTCTCACATCAATGTTTCTCTCCCTCTCTCCCTCCCTTCCCTTCTCTCTGGAATCAATACAAGAAAAACAAACAAACAAACAAACAAAAACAATTAATGCAGTTAACACAAGTAAAACTCAAAGAAAATGACCAACCCATACTTAGCACTCAATAAACGTCAAGGTGTTTTTATTGTACTGGTTTTTTTTTTCACTTGAAGTTTATCATGGATACTTTATTAGTTTACTGAGTATGCATTGAGCACAACATTATGGCTGGATAGTTTAAAACAACTAATTCTGAACATTAGGCTATTTTCAATTTTTGGCCAGTATAAAAAGTAGTTTACTGAATATCTCTCCATATAAATATTTCTCCAGATCTTTGTTTTTCCCCCCTTAGGATAAACTCAAGAAGTTGAATTAATGAGCAATGAAAACTTTTATGGCTCTTGGTACCTATAGTTCAATTGCTTTCCAGATGGTTGTTTTGGTCCCTATCCCCAGCATCTACAAGAGCACCCATCCCCCCTTCGCACAATGCAGTGTATCACTGCCATACTCTCACTGAGTACTGCTTTCTGTTGATCTGATCGGCTTTATTTTTTTCCTGCTTTTCTTCACTTACACGCTTTAGATTTTTAAGCTATTTATTTCTATTATTTTACATGTTATTCCCCAAATTTTAATATGTATGCTTTGCTAGCAGATTTTCCTTAAGAGTCCAAAGTCAGTCAATCTCTCTGTTCTCAAGCAGGACAAGGAAAGAAAGAATGCTTTAACTTCTCTCTGAGCATACCCATCTTTAAAATCATTCTTTTAAATATGCACTGATAGCGATCTTTATGGGGATTGCACTGAATCTATATATTGCTTTGGGTAGTATGAACATTTTTTTTTGTTCTTATTTTATTTTTTTAAAGATTTTATTTATTTATTTTTAGAGAGAAGGGAAGGGAGGGAGACAGAGAGGGAGAGAAACAGTAATGTACGGTTGCCTCTCACATGGCCCTCACTGGGGACCTGGCCTGCAACCGAGGCATGTGCCCTGACTGGGAATCGAACCAGGACCCTTTGGTTCCCAGCCCGCGCTCAATCCGCTGAGCTACACCAGCCAGGGCATGGTAGTATGAACATTTTAACAATATTAATTACTCTAATCCATGAACACAGAATATTTTTTCATTTATTTGTGTCTTCAATTTCTTTCATCAGTATTTTATAGCTTTCAAAGTATACAAATCTTTCATCTCCTTAGTTAAATGTATTTCTAAGTATTTTATTCTTTATGGTGCTATTTTAAATGGGATTGTTTTCTTAATTTCTCTTTCTGATAGTTTGATGTTAGCATATAGAAATGAAACTGATATTTTTGTATATGGATTTAGTATCATGTAAATTTACTGAATTTATTAGTTCTAATAGTTTTCTGCATTCTTTAATATATATAATATCATGTCGCCTGCAGAGGCCCTGTCCCCCTCTCCATGGATTCAGATGAAAGCCCCATTCTATGTCTTGCTCAAGGGCAGGCAGGTGGAATTTTCTGTGTTCCTGTTACAGTGAGGATTTCCCCATTTTCCAGCTCCTCCCTTTATGTGGGGAAACAGTTCTAGTTTTAGTCCTAAGGCCTTGGCTTCCATCTTATTGCCATAGAAGCATTAAAAGTCTAGCCTCTGAAAGATAGATCTGGTTCAGTTGCTTCATAAAGCTTCCAATCCCTCGTCTCTTTGATGATTCTTGCTTCATTTTTGAGTCCTGGAGTTTTCCCTTTCTTACTTTTGACTTCAGCTATGAATTAACATTTTGAAATTGTATTTATCCCGCATTTCTATTTGATTGGGGAAAGGTTGCTGTTTTCTGCCTCCAGCCTTCTCTACCATCTCAAGCAGAATGTCTAATATATAAATATTTGTATATTTGTTTTATATTTATTCACTTTAACGTTTTCATTTTCTTATATCTCAACCATATAATCACATATTCTAAAGAACATAATGCTGTTATGTTCTTTATTTTTATCAATGGCTTTTATATCTTCACTTTTGCCCATAGATTCTGTCATAAATTGTTAGCAGTGTGTCAAATACTTCCAATATCAATTTCTCAACATACTTGCATTTTATAAGTACTGTATCATTTATTTTATCTTTAGCATTGATTATAGATGTTATCTACAATCAAATAAAATAATGCTCTTTTTCTTTTAGGTATTTTGACATGTCAGGTACTAAAATGCTGCCTCTATAGTTCCTTTGGAGTTTTCTGCTCTGCATTTGATGACTTTAATCGTTTTAAGCTTTTCTGTGTTATTTTGTTTTAAAAAGACAAAAGATTTATACAATCTGAAGAGAAACCAGAGTATTGTGTGTTATTTTGTTTTAGATGGGTTTCTTATAAGTTATAATGGTTATGGATGGTGTTGTTACTGTTTAATGATTTTTATTTTCGCTAGTTACTTATATGCATTTTTTGTGTGTTCATTTTTGCTGTGTACATTTGTATTTATTTGCTTTTTCTGGCAGTAATTTAAGAGATAAGCTTTGTGCTTTTAATTTTAATAATTATTAACTTAGATTTTTCAAAGACAATATTGTACCTGTATTAAATTAACCCTTATAGTAAAAAATAAATTAGCAATTTTGAAAATCACCTCTTGTAGAAGGTAAGAAATGTAATAGTGTTTCTTTCTACACTCCACCACTCTCATCCTAGATTTTCTTCTTAACTCTGTGGTTATGGATGCCATCATTTGCTTTCCATTACTTTAGAAATAAAAGTAGTCATTTAATTCACTTAAAATTACCTTTTATTTGTCAATTTCATAACCACTTAAAACAAACATTCAAATTCATCTTTGCATCTTACTCACTTTTTTGCTCAATGCTTGTCCTTTTACCAAGAATTCTCTATTCTGGACTTATCTGTATTATGTGCTCCATTGCCTTGGAATAGATGTTCCCATGGTTCATTTAGGAAGAGATCCTGATGGTTGAATTCTGCATGCTGGAGCAGACACTATGCTTTTGTTGTTTTCACACACGAACAATGGCTTTGCAAGGTGCACGCAGGCTCAGAGGCTCGGTCTCCAGGTTCTGAAGTGGCTTGCTAGCTTGCTTTCTGGCACAATGACCTGCTGAGTAGTCTTAGAACAACTTAATAATTTTGTTGTGGGTTTTTTTCTGGGTGCCTTAAATTTTTTCTTCTGGATTTTCATAAAAGTTTTCACATTTTTCCTCTTTTCTCATCTTTTCAGATGCTGAAAAATTCCTTCTTGTTATGTTTAGGAGTGGTTGTGATCCTGATATTTCATTTTCTTGGAATGTAATTTACATTCTAAATTTTCTAACTAGAGTATTTCTTTGTGTGTGGGAATATTTCCTATATTGTTATATTTCCTATGTACTCTCTTGTTGTTTCTTATCAAACAATAGTATTGTGTGTGTCCACGCAATTCCTCTTACCTAAGGGACCCTCTTCACATCAGCTTCTGAAAGTTCCATGGATGCAATACTCTTTGGGATGTTTTTTGAAACTAAGAAATGAAAAATTTTGAGTTTTTCATCGTGTTTATTGCAAAAAAAACCTGGAGATAAAAATAGTGGCTCTTTGCTGGTTCTGCCTGGGCTCACTGGCTGCATTCAGCTGTAGGGTCAGCTGTATTTGGACTCAGTTCATTAGGTAGAGAGCTGGACCTTTATCTCCAAGTAGCCTTTTTTTTATTCTCACCCAAGGACATTTTTTCATTTTTAGAGAGAGAGGAAGGTAGAGAGAAGTATCGATGTGAGAGAGAAACATCAGTCAGTGGCTTCCTGTCTGCAACCTGACTGGGGATTGAACCTGCAACCCAGTATGTTCCCTGACTGAGAACTGAACCCACAACCTTTAGATTATGGAACGATGTTCCAACCAACCAAGCCACACTGTCCAGGGCTCTAAGTAGTCATTGGCTTCTATTTAGTATGGTGTTCACAGGGTTCTAAGAGACAAAGGACAAAAAGTTGCAAAGTCTCTTGAAGCCTAGACTCTGGAACTCATACGTTACTTATTCATATTCTAATTGTCAGAGTAACTCATCTAACCAGCCTGGTTTGAAGGGGTACAGAAAGAGTTTCTCTGGATGAGGGATGCAGTGTGGTTCCATTAAAAAGGGAGATGTCTCCTAGAATGGGAAGAATTTGTTACCACTAAACAATGAACTACAGAAGCCAAGTCCTGTTCCTTTTTCTTTTTTTTTGTTAATTTTTTAAAGTATATCTTATTGATTATGCTATTATAGTTGTCCCATTTTTTATCACCCCTTTATCTCCCACCACCCTGCACCCACCCTCCCTTCAGCATTTCCCCTGCCTTAGTTCATGTGCATGGGTCGTACACATAAGTTCTTTGGTTTCTTCATTTCCATACTACTCTTAACCTCTCCTTGTCTATTTTGTACCTACCATTTATGCCTCTTATTACCTTTTTCTCCTGTCCTCCCCTCAACTCCTACCCACTGGTAACCCTCCACGTGATCTCCATTTCTGTGATTCTGTTCATGTTCTAGTTGTTTGCTTAGTTTGTTTTTGTTTCTTTTTTTAGGTTCAGTTGTTGATAGTTGTGAGTCTGTTATCATTTTACCATTCATAATTTTGATATTTTTTTTCTTAGATAAGTCCCTTTAACATTTCATATAATAAGAGCTTGGTCATGATGAACTCCTTTAACTTGACCTTATCTGGGAAGCATTTTATCTGCCCTTCCATTCTAAATGATAACTTTGCTAGATAGAGTAATCTAGGTTTTAGGTCCTTGCTTTTCATGACTTTGAATATTTCTTTCCAGCCTTTTCTTGCCTGTAAGGTTTCTTTTGAGAAATCAGCTCATAGTCCTATTGGAACTCCTTTGTAGGTAACTGTCTCCTTTCCTCTTTCTGCTTTTAAGAGTCTCTCCTTATCTTTAATCTTGGGTAACTTAATTATGATGTGTCTTGGTGTTTATCTCCTTGAATCCAACTTCTTTGGGACTCTTTTGAGATCCCTAGACTTGCATGTCTAGTTCCTTTGCCAGATTGGGAAAGTTTTCCTTCATTATTTAGTCAAATAAGTCTTCAATTTCTTGCTCTTCTTCTTTTCCTTCTGGCAGCCTTGTGGTTGAGATGCTGAAATGTTTAAAGTTGTCCCAGAGTTTCCTAAGCCTCTCTTCATTTTTTGGAATTCTTGTTTCTTTATTCTGTTCTGGTTGAATGTTTATTTCTCCCTTCTGCTCCAAATTATTGATTTGAGTTCCGGTTTCCTTTCCTTCACAGTTGGTTCCTTGTACATTTTGTTTTATTTCACTCTGCATAGCCTTCCCTTCTTCCTCTGTTTTGTGACCATACTCAGTCATATCTGTGAGCATCCTGATTACCAGTGTTTTGAACTCTGCATCTGATAGGTTGGCTATCTCCTTGTTGCTTAGTTTTTTGTTCAGGAGTTTTGATCTGCTCTTTCATTTAGGCCATATTTCTTTGTCTTGGCACACCTGTTACATTGTAAGGAGAGGAGCCTTTGATATTTGCCAGGGCAGGGCAACCCACTTCTCTGTGTTGTGGTGCTATCTGTGGGGGAGGGGTCAGAGAGCAAACAATGCTGCTTGCTTGGCTCTCACCTACTTTCAGTCACTTCCCTCACTTTCCACAAGCAGATTGTGCCCTTTTAAGTGCTGATTCCAAGGTGGGTGGGCTTGTGTACTTTCTAGTACCCTGTGGGCCCCTCTAACAGACTCTCCTGTGAGAATGGGAGTTTCTTCCACTACCGCAACTC
The DNA here is from genome assembly GCA_004026765.1 of Micronycteris hirsuta. Taxonomy (NCBI): domain Eukaryota; kingdom Metazoa; phylum Chordata; class Mammalia; order Chiroptera; family Phyllostomidae; genus Micronycteris; species Micronycteris hirsuta. The sequence goes on from PVJI01000040.1 coordinate 362,428, forward strand.
CCGCAGGTTTTTATAACCAGAGGTTTTGAGGCTTTAGTTTCCCATGCTGGAACCCTGGGTTTCATGGTCTGTCTCCCTCCCCAATTGTTCCTCCTGGCTTATCTGAACTTGAAGGTGGGATATCCCAGTCTTCCAGCCTCTCTCTTTCTACTCACCCTCGATGCCCCAGCTTCCCATCTCCAGTGCTCCTACCAGCCTGGATGAATGTTTCTTTAACTCCCTGGTTGTCGGGCTTCCATACAGTTCAATTTTCTGGCAGTTCTGGCTTGTTTTTTGTTTTTAAATTGTTGTTATCCTTCTTTTTGGTTGTGCAAGGAAGCAAAGCATATCTACCTACGCCTCCATCTTGGCCAGAAGCCCTCCTGTTCATTTTTGTATTCCTTATAGCACTAAGCAGATCTAACATAAACAAGTGTCTTACAGATATTTTGTTGAAGTGAAAGAGGAACTGAGATCAGTAATTCCAAATCTGATGTTCTATTTAAAATAGACTTGGCATTCAGATACTTTCAAAGGCATTTTTTCTTATGATTTAGGAGGATTTCATTCCACACAGTAAATGTAGCCAGAAAAAAGTGCTGATTTTTATCTTTTAATACTTGAAAACCCTACAAACATGGTTCAGTTCAGGTAAAGGATTTTCAATTTGACAACTCTCATGAATACAATATTCAGGGTATTGTTAAAAGTGAACCAAAGTAGATCTCTTTATATTGGAGGCACACACACACACACACAACTTCACACACATGAATCCATCTCATCATATATGTCTGTGTAAATGAGACTACTAGATACAGAGAGCATGAGAGAATTCAAAATGAGCCTTTTAAGGAAGAAAGTACTTCCTTAATGCTCTCTCCTCCTTTCTTTTAAACTAAAAATGGAGAGGAATGCATTGTTTCTATATACTGCAATAAATTTCATCTTGCGATACTCTTAGTGACTTTACTTCCCAGCAATTTAAAATGTAGTCAATGTTGAGTATAAATATGTATAGATAGCAGCACAATGTTCTTATTGCCCTGAAAATGCCCTATAGTTTAAGATCCAGAATCTTATTTTACATTTCCACCTCTTAATGGATAGAACAGTGAACAGAAATTTTCCAACCAGTTCAGGAATTATTTGTAATGTAAATATTTTCTCTCTTCAATAAACTCTTTTAAACTCAAAGACCCTAGATCATCTACTTTCTCATATCTAGCCTAGAACATTACATTCAGTTGGCTGTCAATATGGAAGCTGATTTAAATCAAATTAAGTCTCTAGTTTCACTTCTAACAATAACTTCCAATTTTCAACATTTTTGTACAGTTTTATTACTACATACACATTGGAAATAAATGTTCTTCAAATACTTTTGAAGGCATTTTTCTCTTCATCATTTAAAAGGGTGTCACAACAGAGTAGGGCCACTGAAACTACACCTAGGTGACCTTGCTCCTGTGTCAGGATGAGATTCCCCCCAACCATCAGCATTTAGAACTACTTAAATTAGTATTGTGGGATTCTCCTTCTCTAAGCATTCACTGTGCCGTAATGGTATCATCATGTGTCTGTCACCATGAGAAGGGAAAAAAAGTCCTTGTCTTCAAGATATGTGTAGTTTAATTGAAAAAAAATTACATAAATAGTAATAACTTTAGTAATTCTAATAGCAGCTACCATGTCTTGCACATCTACTCTTTGACAAGAATTTTACATTCATAGACTCCATTCTTCCAAGAACACTGCAAATTAGACTATTATTATGGCAAATTTGCAGGTAAGAACACAGGCTCAAGGAGTTTTGTGAACTTGCCTGATGCCATGCCATAGTAAGTAGGTACAGCAGGAATTCTGACTCAAATTAAATGTTAAAGGCAATGTTCTTTCTGGGCTGCCTTCTAACCTAGAAAAACTGGATCAGGACACATGGCAGAAAATCCTAAAAATGCCCAAAATGGGGGTGTGGAGCCCCAGCTAACAGTGAGGAGGAGAGAGAAATCATTGTTCTTCTTCCTATAGGGCATGTTTTAGGGCTTAGGTGGAGACTGAGCTTAAATTGGAAGGTGGTGGTTGACTTGGACACACAGGATGGGCTGAATTAACAGGTAAAGTTAAAGCTGGGTCAAAATGGCTGGCTGACCTGTCAACTTGCCTGCTATCGCCTTCTACTTCATCTTGGTCAAACTTATTCTTTCATATCACCTCCCCTTATCTCCACCCCCAATTTTTTCCCCTCCATTCAATCCATTACCCCATAAAGCCTCCTTCAAACTACAAATTCCCCAAAACCTCAGAAGACCTCCAGCATGAGTGTTCATTTCTAATCTGCCTTAGATCAATTTCTATGTGCCCCTAATTTGTGTTTTCATGTTTTTCCACTTACGATGGTTGTCTCTCAGCAGGAGGTGAGTCCACAGCAACAAAGATGTGTCATTTGTTGTTAACACCCCACTGTCTTCACCCTGCACTCTATTTACACTGCATTTTTGCAAATGTTACCCACAGACTTACTCAGAGGCTTGTTGTGAGGAATAAATTAAGGCAATAAAAATAATAAATGACTATCCATGAAAGCTTTGCAGAATGGTGTGTTTAAAACAGAATGTTCATAATTATGTCTGCAAGTTGGATTTGTACATTCTTTTACTTTTTATTTTTCTTTACTCTTATTCTAAAAATTTTTTTGTCTCTCTCATGACAATTTTATTTTCTCATTCATTTTCTTCCAAGTATTTCCCTGTGATGATTTTCTTCCTTTTAATCTAATTTTTCTTTTATCAAGGTAATAATGTAAATAGTTTCAAAAGTTAAATAATGATAGCCTTTGAACAGTAGGCAGCATCTGCCTGTCTTTCCCTATCTTTCTTAACCCCTTGTTCAGAGACAAATTATTTCAAACATTTTAACTGTATCCACTGGTACTTATTTACATTTTATCAACTGACATGCATATATAGCTATTTGTTGATTATTTTACTTTTAGTAACTATTTAGTAATCCCTTCTATGAAAGCTTAATCACACCTTACAGATAAGTTTTCCTTTTCTTCAAATTCTCAAAATAGTTAAGACCTAATTTGGGGGCAAAATAAACATTTAATGTTTATAGTATTATAACAATATAAATAGTATTTATAGCTGAACCATATTAGAAATATGATTATATTTAAATGTTTTTTAACAGTAATAAACTATGATGACATTTCCTTCCTTATATGACATTTTGTTATCCCGTAAGTTAGTAATTGCTTGTTATAAGAATTCACTTGATGTTCTATGCATCCAGTACTGTCCTTAACCCCAGGCACCAAAGATCCTTTGCCCTTGGCCATGAGTTCTAGAGTCTGGTTTTCTTGCATCCTCACCCTCCATGTCAAGGGATCCATAGAGGCCAAGGGGGACTGGGTCATGTCCACCTGGAACCTGTGCCACTCTGCCCTTCTAGGCCTTGCTTTTGAAACTCTGGCCTCCAGAATTCCCTGCTCATATGGTCCCACATCCCCTTTCAGGTCCATTTTTTTTGCCAAGGAAGAAGGAAGATTGTGTCACTGTGTGCACACGGTGAGGCTGAGGACTGACCAAAGAGTAGGTGTTGGTTGCATCAGTGTCCACAGGCTTGTGCAAGGAAACTTTGGGATTAATTTTGAATTAGAAACCTTGAGTTTCAAAACTCACAAATGTAATAACAGCTTAAAATTTTTACCAAGTGCTTATTCTGTAAGAATAAATATGTTGTCAAAGAAAAACCAAATCTTAGACTTAGTAAAAAGAGACTTTATTCAAGATTATTACAAGGGAAATAAAAATGTTTTTATAATTCAATATTTACATAAGTTTAAGTTACTTATGTTACTTATCTCAAATTGCATAATGCTGAAGCCAGTGTGTGTGTGTGTGTGTGTGTGTGTGTGCGTGCGTGTGTGTGTGTGTGTGTATACTGGCTTTATATATACATATATAAAGACTCTAATGATCATTACTGCAAGGATATTGAATGAGTTGCATTTTTTTCTTTTTAAACAAATTTGTCAGGAAAAAAAATCATGGATCACAGTCTGCACCATGCAGTCTCCATGTTCTGGTTGCAGGCAGCCACAGGAGCCTGTGACAGGAGGAGCTGGGATAGAGAGCTCTGCAGAAGTAACTCCTGCTCACAGATGACGTCTGCTGTGAAAATATCTTGGGTTCCCTTGAGTTCAGCTATTGCACTAGAGAGAGGAGGACTGTTACAATAGAAAGAACACTCTGAACATGAGCTCTGCAAGTGTCTGAGGGTTAGGCAAAAAGAATCTTCTTTCATACAGAGGAGTAAACAAGGCTAGAAAGAACAGGGTGTGGGAAGTAGAATTAAAGGTTTCAGGATCCTTAGATCAGAGAATGTTTTACCCTGAGACCTTGTGAGGATGAATCCCCATCCAGGGCCAAGGGGAAGGAGAGATTCTTGACCAAATGTGGTTAACAAGCATTTTGCAACGACTGATTCTCAGCAAATCATAAAGAATGGGAAGTTGGAGGGTCCATGTCTGGCTTTGTCACAGGGGAACAAAGGACGGCCATCTGTAGAGTCTTACCTAAGTAATTTAGGAAGGGTGGTTTTTGCAGTCAGCCCTGTTTCCTGGAACACAAAGGATGGGAGATTTCTTAAACTTGGCTGTTTTCTAGGATCATGGGAATCAGGTAAATTTCAGTATGGTCAATATGAATCAGCAAGATGGCTACCCTTGAAAAACTAAGCGGTTAATGAGGGTAATAACCGAGTAAAGTATTTCAATACCTGGTAGCAAGTGCTGTGATAAAGAAACATGCAGGTTGCCATGGCAGTGCAGAGGAGAGGAACCTCGTGTGGGGGAGGGGCAGGCAGCAACAGCTGCACTGAATCTGAATGGATGACCAGGATCCATCCAGAGGAACACAGCATCAGCTCCAAACCAGGAAATATCAGCTGAGGTCACGAAGGCAAATATGCTGTTTCTGGTAAACTATGCAGCAAAGCTTATGCTCAAGTGGATCAGGGAAAAATAGTCTATTCTGGCTGAAGAGAGATTTTTCTCCTCTTTAGGGCTGTTACTAACAATTTTCTCAGAGTAGGAGTCTATTTGTAAATATGTGGTAAAAACCTAGGTAATATATATGATTTATCTAGAGTTTATTTTCCAATTCAAGGCTTTTGTTGTCTCTCAGCATCAAACTTCATATTCTAAAAGGTGTCAAACTCTTACTTTACTCTTTCTGGGACACAGGCTGCAGCCAGAGAAAATCTGTTCTTCTGTAAACACAGAGCGGGGCATCAGAGAGCCGAGCAAGAGGCAGGATGTCAGGCCTTGCTCTGGGCCTGGCATTTCTTTCTGAATGGCTTGTGGGAGGGAAACCTGTTTTTGTGTCAGAACTTAACCCACAGGCCCACCAAATATGGTGCATGAGGGTCTCTTTTGAAGGGTTAGGGTTGGGGTCAGGGTCAAGGCACAGTTGGACACTATTGGAGAGAAGAGGCACCATCTCTCTGTTTAGAATTCAGAGAAGAAAACAAGAGGGTGGTATGGGCTTCTGCATGCCTGCTAGACTCTCTTTCCTGTTCTAAGTTGCCCAGAGATGCCCCCTGCAGTTGCTAGGATGTCACTCAAACTCCCTTTCATAGTGTAAAGTCTCACTATACATCCATCTTTTTCTTTTACTTTATTGTTGTTCAATTATAGTTGTCTGCATACTCTCCCCTCATACATCCATCTTTGAGAATTTTCAATTGGAGACTCATATTCCTCTCCATGAGTGATAAAGTTCTGTTCTGTTATGAATATATCTTTGTAGCTTCTAACATGCTATAGCACTTTAACAAGAGGGAAACAGACGTGTTTTATTTCAAATATGAAGTGTAGGAGAACACAACACATCCTAGATGTAGAGGCACTGCCAGTCTCCAAGTGTTGCGCGGGCTTCAAGTTTGGCATTGTGCCTTTTTCCACAGGAAGGGTCCCCACCAATGGATCTGCCCAGCACCCGGGCCAGTGTCGTGGAAGTGAGCGTAGCTCTCACCTGTCACACTGGTCTGTGTGGGAGGACAGATGTGAGGAAAGGAAAAAGTGAGCAAGGCAGAAAGAGGAGACTTTAGAGAGTTAAAAATTAATAATAATAGTAATAATAATAATTCAGCACAATGAGAAAGTAAAGGAGCCAAATGTCTTAAAAATCAATAGAATAGTCAAGAAAATGGTGGGAAATAGGAAGGCAGATTGCAAAAGCTCATGAAGATTCATAAAGACTGAGAAAGGTAGGTAATGCAAAATGCAATCATCCGAGGAAGGGTTAAAAATTGATCTACCAGTAATACAGAAAAAGGAAAGGGCACATTGGGGAGCACCAGGTGAAATCTGCATTGGCCTCCGTCAGTGGTTCAGCGTTCCAGCATAGAAGTCACACGGCTTGGGCAGCTCCAGTTTCTCCAACTGTGAGATCAGTTAGGGATTTCATTCGATGCCTGACTCCGGTAGGCATCTAACAAAGGTGATCATCTACTCTATTTCACACCATCCAGATGTGCACATTCACTACAAGACTAACGAGCCAGGGGTCAGAGCTGGTGGCTTGTATTCCTTGTCTACTCCATTCTTTTCTAGCCCAAAGTAATGACCTCTTTTTACAGTCGGTTTGGCTTTACCAATGTTCTGGGGCAGTCCCAAGCAAGTCTGCTCTTCTTTCAGGCATGTTGTGCCGCAGAGGGTGAGGTATGCAAAAATTTCCCCTTGTGGTTGGGTCCTTGTTTTCCCTGGGAACCCAAATGGTTTGCTGCATATTTCCAGTTCTCGTTTTCCCAACAATTGCCATTCTGTCCTTGGAACTCAGATTCCAGTTGGTGTTGTCACCCTGCGCAGCCCTGGACAGCCCTCCCCGTGCAGCCCTCCCCCACTGGCTTACACAGATGCTAGATGGTCTGCTGCAAATGAATTGCCTCCTCAGTGCTCCCTGCCATTCCAAACACACAACCAAAACTCCTGCCCCTTTTGCAGAGTCCCACTGCTGGGTCCTGCCTTCCAGATGGCCCTGTCTGATCTGACCAGTTTTGATACTGTGATCTGTGATTTGGGCCCATGCGTAAGTGGCTTTACATATAGCCATTGATCTGCAAAATGGTTGTGTGAGGTAGGCTGTGATAGTCTTTATTTTCGAGATGGGCGAATGAGCCAAAGACCAGAATGGTTACATAATTCACCTGTGTGCTTATAGCTGACAAGTGGCAGGGATGGGATCCAGATCCTGGTTTGGGTGAATCAGGAGCTTACTTGTTCTACCAAGTCATATAGACAACTAGAGAATATTTGTTATAAGTCCCTTATTTCTGTTTTATTTACTTTTTTTATTCTCACCTAAGGTCATACTTACTGATTTTATGGGAGGAGAGAGAGCGAGAGGGGATGAAAAATTTCTATGTGAGAAAGAAACATCAATTGGTTGCCTCTTGTATGCACCCTGACCAGGGACTGAACCCGCAACCTAGACATGTATCCTGACCGAGAATCAAACACATGATCTTTTGGTTTCTGGGGCAATGCTCCAACCAACTGAGCCACACCAGCCAGGGCTAAAGCCTTTATTTTAAAGATGACAATAAGGAAAGAAAAGATTGCAGGAAATTATTTGCCTATTTGTCCAAGAAATTGATTTGCCATGTAACAAGTGGTTAGTGGCAAAATTGACTTTTAAAAACATCTCCTCACTCCCAGACAACTAACCTGCAGCAGAAGACCTTGAGACTCGGCACAGTAAAATGGAGCAATTTCAACCATTTTCGTGCTTTCTATATTTCCTCAGGAAAAAATCCAGACACCTAGCATGACACATGACATTCAGTGCAGCCCATTTTCTCTCACTTCGCGTTGCATCTCTATAATGCTTCTGCTTTTGCAAATATTTCAGTTCAATTGAAATGTTATAGGTTAGGGCAATTTTTTAAAAACTCTATACTTCTTTAATTCTCAATGGGGAAATGGGGAAAAAAAGAAGGCTATTTTTTTTTTTTACCAAGCATTTACCATTCCAAATACTGTAATACATCTTTCAGTTGACTGGTGTTTCTGAGATTGCAGGTATATCAGGATCAGCTGGAAGGCTTGCTGGGGCCCACCCCCCAGAGTTCCTGGCCTGGGTGGGAGTCTGAGAGTTTATATTTCTAATACATTCCCAGGTGATGCTGATGCTGCTGGTCCAAGGACCACACTTTCCAAATCACTAGTACTTATCATAGACATACTTATCTTAATTCTTTTAATGGGCCCAGAAGGATGCTATTATTCTCTGCTTTTTACAGAAGAGGATACTGTGAGTCAGAAATGTGAGATACATTCCTAAAATTACCCAGCTGAATAAGATTGCAGTGTCCTAGCACAGAACTTTCTCGTTCCCAAACGCCATCTTTGCTCTTTCAGGAAGCAACTTAGGTGTCCATCAATAGATGAATAGACAAAGAAGATGTGATACCCACACACACACAGTGGAATATTACTCAGCCATAAAAAGAAGGAAATATTGCCATTTGCAACAACATGGGTGGCCCTAGAGGGTATTATGCTATATGAAATAAGTAAGAAAGAAACAAATATTGTATGATTTCACATGTATGTGGAATCTAACACCAAAACAAAACAAACAAAACAGAAATACAAAGAACAAGCTGATGGTTGCCAAAGGAAGGGGGAAGGAAGATGGGAACAAATAATCAAAATGGATGGATTCTGTAGAGCAAACAGGCTGATTAGTTTCATGGAAAAAAAATAATGAACCCAGAGGAGAACTTGGGTTCAAGTCTGTGTTCAATGAAAAAAAAAAAAGACTGAGCATGACAAGGCTGTGAGCAGTACAGTCAAATGAACAAAAGAACACCCCAGAAACAGAGGGGAGGTGTATGGGGAATGGGTGAAAAACGGTAAAGGGGAATAAGAGGTGCGAACTCCCCATTATAAAATTAGTAAGTGACCGGATGCAACGTACAACACAGGAAACATGGCCACTAATAGTGTAATAACTTTGTTCAGTGACAGGTGGTTACTAGATTTATCATGGTGATCACATTATAAGATATATAAGTATCAAACCATTATGTTGTACACCCAAAACTAATATAATACTGTAAATCAACTGTGCTTTAATTTAAAAATACGTATTCCTTCATATGCAGCAGAGTTTTCAAGGAGCAGGCGAATTGATGCCTCTCGTTCCTGGTGTGGGAGCTGAGGGCCAGGCGTGGGAAATACACAAGGGGACCTCTGCTCTGAGGCCATGCTTCCTCTGCCTGGCGAGGACCCTGCCTGCTTGCTTGTGTGTTCAGACCCAGTGTCAAAACATAGAGGGAGGCAAGGTCTAATTTACGGCTAGTTCATCCTTCCCTCTTCTCCCAGGGGTTGGTGGAGAAAGGAAATGTTTTGTTTGTGTATGTGTGTTCATGCTGAGGGGGTTGAGGATGCTGTGAAGATGGGGGAGGAGAGAGTGGTGGAGAGGCTCCCTGGAGCATGGCTCTTAAAGACTGTCCTTGAAGAGTGGGGAACACTGCATTGACTGTGCCTCGTGGGCTCGGGGTGGCCAGCACGAGCTACTGTAATGGGCCATTTCTACCCTCCCCTCATCCTCTGTAAGCAGAAACGAGGGGACTGTGGTGACCCAGGGAGAATGTGCATCAGACCTCTTTCCCCGTAGCAATCTGAGCACTTTGCATACTGAACACAACCAAATGGACAGAGCAGAAAGGCAGATGGTCTAAGCATTGCCTCCGAGGCAGTAGGAATTTTGCTTAGGATTCAAGAGATCTTTGTATTCAAGCAATTAAGAATCAGGCTGACGCCTGACCTCTCATGGGCAGTTATCAGCCATCAGAGTGAGGTACTGAAGTGGCCCAGCTCCAGCTGTGACCTGTGTCCTATGTCTCCACAAGGTCACCTTGCCTCTTGTCTCTCACAGGACAACAGCTGAGCAGCCCAGTGCCCCAGGACATGATTGAAATGTGTCTCACCAAATTAAAGTTTGTCATGTACTGTAAGCAAACAGGTATTCAGAAGCATAAACCTCAGGCAAGCCGAAAGAAGGTTAAAAAAAAGCAACACTTCTAATTTTCTAGCACTGCTGGGTACATTTCTAGTTTGGGGGGATTTCCATATTGTATTGTTGAAAGCAAACAGAAATTTTGTTTCTGAATAATCTTTTCTTTTTTTTTAACTGATTCAACAATTTTAAAACTGTAGAGTAAATTATTTTCAGGTTGGCTGCGTTGGGAATGAGAAGACAATTTGCATTCCTGGTTTTTGCTTTTTCGTTTGTTTGTTTTGGGAAGTTCATTCTATCAGCTCAGTGTTGTCAACATAAGAAACATCTAGACCTGTAGAATATTTTTATGAGTTTGTTTGAGCTAAACCAATGCCAGTTTCCAAGAAGCAAAATCTCAGCTGATTGAGAAAATGCTCCCAAGAATGGCAGTTTTGTACCTTATTTTATACATTACAATCAAAGAAATAGCATTGGTGATAGATTAGAGAGGCAGGAGAAAGCAAAGGGTTAAAATCTCTGAGATTGGAAAAAAAGTAAAATGAATAGACACATACTTCTTTTACATTGGTGGGTATAGGAAGTTAACAACTAACAATAAAAATAACGAGGAGGGGATCTGTGATAGGTGCTCTGCCGAGTGATTGTGCCCTGAGGGGTCTGGAAAAAGGAAAATTACCCTGACATCACACAGGTATGTTACCCTAGGCCCAAAAAGACAATAGACTGGCTCAGTTAAGGTAAAGGCTGACCTTTGTCAAGGAAGATACTGGCCTAGGACATACCTAGCTGCCATGACTCGATTTTAGTTAGGAAGATTTAAAAAAATTGTTTATTCTATTACAATTGCCCCAATTTTTTTTCCTTTTGCCTCCCTCCATTGAGCCCACCACCTCTCACCCACAGTCATCCCTCTCCGTTGTCCACGTCCATGAGTCATTAATACAGGTTCTTTGACTAATCCCTTCCCCTTCCTCTGCCATTCTCCCACCCCTCCTCCCCTCCTACAGCCATCATCTGTTCCATGTTTCCATGTCTCTCATTCTATTTTCCTCGTTAGTTTATTTTGTTCATCAGGTTCCAGTTATAAATGAGGTCATATGGTATTTGTCTTTAATTTCAGACCATCCTATGTGGTTACTTTGGTCTCTGAGTGTGTAAGGTCTCCATGCAGGCAGCCCCTGAGCTTGTTGGGTTTAGCATGTGGTCCTCCTTTTGTCCACAGTGTAAACATCACGGGCAGGATGTTAGCACTGAGGACAGTGACCTTTTCTTTAAAATATTGATAAAAACATATACTTTAAAGAGGCACTGAAAAGAATAAATTATGTCTAGTAAGTCAACGGTAGAAAACATTTCCTTTTCAGCCCCTTGATTGCTTTGGTGTTTGTCATTCCTAGCTGCCACAATAGGATAAATTCTATTCCATGTGTTGTTAAGTCCATCATTCTGTTTAGAGGGAACCAGGTCTGAAATTTTGCTGGGAATGAAATTGGATGGGAGCCTGAAACTGTTAAAGATAATGGACCTGTGTTAAAACCGTAAATGAATGGAGCACCCCACACTCATCGCCTTCCGTGGGCCATTCTCTACACACACAATGCATTCACAGCTGGCTGTCCATTCTCTTTTGGGGCATTTGTGAATATGCCTGCCTCAAATTAGAGGCCTGGCTCCCAGGCTGGGAACGCACATCCATGTTCATTTCCTTTAGCATCCATCAGGAGGCCCCCAGTCTATTCCAAACTCACCATCTGGTGCTGTTCTGGGTGCAGCTCTCTCAGAGCTACCTCTCTGTGAATGGCAATCCAAGTGGATTTGTTTTCAAGGTCACGAAGATGGGCTTTTCCCTGAGGTTCAGAATTTTATTTCTGACAAAAAAAGCATATATATATATATATATACACACACACACACACACACATATATATACACACACACACACATATATAAAATACATATGCTTTATGTATATATGCCAGAGACAGTCTTTTTCCACTTTTTAGGGCTGGAGGCAAAAGCCGAGGTTGTGTTAGCAGATCAGGATAGATATCCTTGAAGGGACTTTTTAGAAGGCTTAGGTGTGAATGTTCCTGAGTAAAAGCAGTGCTGACTCTTCTCTTTGAATGGATGTTGAACTCACTATCATTTCCTGGAGGGCTTTTAATATCCAGAATCTTAAGAGTGGCAGATTCAAAAAGTTGGGATAATTTGTTGGCTTTCCAGTGGAAAGCAATAGATTCCCAACCTTCAGCTAGCCACATCTAAACACCCCAAATTTCTGAGATGTGTTTGCATGGCAAACTCTGGAGAGTGGTTTGCCCCAAATCTCTGTTATCTCCAAGATGGTGAAGTGGGTCTCGCAGCCTTTTCCCTTGTTGCAGGAGCCAACTCTATTTTTTTTTCTTGATTCCAATACTTACCTTAACATTTTTAGCCATGAGATATGCTTCTCTGGTAAGTGGTGATTCTCCATTCCTCTTAAATTGAGGTTTTCAAAAAAAAATTTTATCTGTGTGAGCTATGATCTTCCTGAGTGAAAGATCAGCTTGTCAAAGCATTGAGCATGTTGCCTTGCATGAGTCATCCATAATATTGCAAATGTCAGCCTTATCTTTGTTTTGAGAATAAAAATATGTATATGATTTTATATGTAATTGGCATAAGAATTATTGTCAATATGGAAAAAAATATAATTACAAGATTACAATAAAAGAAAATGTAGGTGATAAGTGTACAGGGCATATAGTCATGAGAAACAAAGTTGACCTGCTTTATCTTGTCTTCCATGAATACAACGTCAGGTGCCACTGTTCTTCTACAGTAATGCATCTGGTCCTTTCCTTACCTCCAGCTCTGGCTCTGATGGTGAACAGAAGTGGTGTACTGCCTGCCTGGTAGGCATAGTGGGTTGATGGCAGTTTCTAGACAAATTTGGCATGGATGGGGGAAGAGGGTGTTGGTGGTGGATGGATGCATGTCCTCATCTGTTCCAGGAAGATGTGGTTGGCACCATAATTGATCCTTATAAGCCATTTTATGGGGGTATACCCTGAGTCTGGTCTTTCCCACCTACCTGCTCAGGTCTAGACTCCTCCCAGGAATCCCATATAGTCAGGAGCATCCCAGGAAGGTCTAAACTGACTAGGGTCTTCTTCATGAGGCCTTCACCTTATATTGAAAATCTTCTTTCCCCAAAATGGGTTGTAAATGAGATACTTTGGGTTCAGAAGGAGGTTGGGATCTGCAGGGTGTTCTAAGGCCACCTTAGCTATAGTCCAGGTGTTATTCACAGAGAGTTTACTGAGTGACATCTCTCTGATAGGCACTGCTCTAGACTCCAAGGATATAGCGATGAGGAAAATCCATGGAGATGCTGCCCTTGTAGGACTTTTATTGTAGACACTACCTAAGCTCAGGGTTCTGACAGATATGTAGTCCTGGAGGCTCCAGCTTTCTGGGTGAGGGGGAGACAAGGGCAGCCAGAAGTCCAGCTGAGCTCTTTAATGGAAACTCTTCATCTGGGAGTAGCTGGTGTGGCTGTGCAGCTGGCTTCAGAGTGGAAGATGCTCTGAGGTCAGGGTACGACTCTTTTCACCATGGCATCCCTACATATGCATACAAAATCTCCAGGATATAGAGAAAGAAAGATGCACACTATGGTGCAGCACAATTTTAACTTAAGAACCTCTGTTCTGGCAACTAATGATAAAAAAACTTAAAAAACAGTCTTCTGAAAATTCCCTTCCAGAAACGATGGAAAAATTGGGCTTTTCTTTGCTCCTCCCTGCTAACCACAACTAAAATCCCTGCTAATAACACCAGAGACAACCAAAGAAGAAAGTAAACTGGTTTAAAACCTCAGGACTGGAGATTAATACAGTGCAGGGTGTCTTACATCCTCATCCATGGAGAAAAGTGACACAGGCCCACTGTTTCCTGATACTCAGTCTCACAACAGAAGGCAGCCTAAGTAGGCTCATTCCTATTCCTGAGATCTAATGATACTCTCTTCAACATGAGGAGAGCCATTAATCATGAAAAAATACAAAACATCAGCAAAGGAATAGAAGTCATAAAGAAACAAGTGGAAACTATGGAACTGAAAAATATAATATTACTTTAAAAACCTGCTTCATAGTCTCAACAGTAGCGTGAAGAAGATGAGTGAGGTCCGTACACTGGAGGATAGGTCAACCGAATTTACCCAATCTAAACAGATTGAAAATGGACTGAATAAAACTCGACAGAGACTCAGGGATCTGTGGGACAGTGCTATGTCCATACAATCAGAATTCCAGAGGGAGAGGAGAGAGTGAACTGGAAGAGTATTTGAAGAAGTGATGGCTGAAAACTTCCCAAATTTGGTGAAAAACACAAACCCACAGATCCAAGGAGCTGAATGAATTTCAAATAGGATGAAATAAAATTAAAACACACCATAATTAAGCATTTGTAAACTACAGACAAAGAAAAAATCTTGAAAGCAGTCAGAGACCCATAACATATAGAGGAATACCAATTCAAGCCATGATGGATTTTTCACCTGAAACCGTGGAGGCCGAAGGAAGAACCACAACAGCTTTCAAGTGTTGAAAGAAAAGATTGTTACCTCTCTATTTTACATCTGGTGAAGCTATCCTTTAGGGATGAAAAAGAAAGAGAGGGATTCTTAAATAAAAGCTAAAATAATGCCTGGCTGGTGTAGCTCAGTGGATTGAGCTCGGGCTGGGAACCAGACGGTCCCGGTTCGATTCCCGGTCAGGGCACATGCCTGGGTTGCGGGCCAGGTCCCCTGTGAGGGCCATGTGAGAGGCAACCATACATTGCTGTTTCTCTCCCTCTCTGTCTCCCTCCCTTCTCCTCTCTCTAAAAATAAATAAATAAAATCTTAAAAAAAAAAAAAGCTAAAATAATGTCTTTCTAGCATATCTATCCTTAAAATTATCTATAGAAATTTCTCTAGACAAAGTAAAAGATAAAGAATCGTGGCTCATCAGGAAGACGAAACAGGAAGAGCAGAAATGTGGGAACATATAATAGACTATTCTTTTCCTTAGGAGTTTTATACATTATATTTGATGATTGAGACACAAATTCTAATGCCACCTGATACTCAAAACTGATAAGAAAAGTGAGAAAAACAAAGGAATTAAAAAGAAGTGAGATTTGCATATTTTACTATAAATGCAATAATGTTGATATTATAATTGTATGCCACATATGTATACTGTAATACTTAGAGCAACTGCTATGAAAACCATACAAAGAGATACTGTAAATAAATCAAGATAGAATCTTAAAAAATGTTCAAATAACCTACAGGAAAGCAAAAAAAAAAATGATAATTAGAAGAACTAAAAAGGAAACAACAAAATGACAGACATAAGCATCATCAATTCTCCAATTATTATAATTATTAAGTCTTACAATTACTAATGTAATATCAATAATTACATTAAATATAAGTGGTCTAAATGCACCAATCAGAAGACAGAAATTGGCAGTGGATTGGAAAAAAAATTAAACAATGTTTTACTTATAAGAAAATCACTTCAGATTCAATAACTGGTAGATTGAAGGAAAAACAAAAGGTGAGGCTAATGAAAAATAGACATGGCTATATCAGGATGAGGTAGGCTTTAGAAGAAAGTATATTACTAAGATTATCATTACATAAGATAAAAGAATCAAATCAACAGGAAGTTATAAAGATAATAAGTGCATGCCCATCAAACAAGAGCCTCAAAATGCATAAAGCAAAAACTGACAGAGCTAAAAGGAGAAATAGATAAATATTCGATTTTAGTTGGGAACTTAACACTTCCACTCAATAACTAATAGAACTACTGGGCAGAAAGTCACAAGGATATAGAAAGTCTGAACATGATCAACCAATAGAACCTGACATTTATAGAGCACTTTACCCAACCACAGCAGAATACACATTTATTTTTTCAAGCACCTATGAAACATTCACCACAATAGACCAACTCTGAGATCATAAACTTTATAAAATGACATCATACAGAGTGTGTTCTCTGATCATAATGGAATCAAACTAGAAATCAATAACAGAAAGACAATAGGAAAATCTTCAAAAATATGGAAATGAAACAACATGCTTCTACATAATCCACGAGTCAAAGGAAATTTGAAAGGAAATAAAAAATTATGTACAACTAAATGAAAACAAAAATTCAGTATACACCCACATATATGGGATGCATACAAAACAGTGCTGAAAGGGTTCACTCACAGCATGAGATGCTAATATTAGAAATTAAGAAAGATCCCAAATTGAAAATCAGATTCCAACCTCAAGAAACTAAAAAAGAGAACTAAATAAATCCAATACAGCCAGAAGAAGGAAATAATAAAGAAAAGAAATCCGCACAACTGAAAGTAGGAAAACAAAAAGAAAGATCAATACAAAGTGCTGGTTCTCAAAAAATATTAATGAAATAGTTAAACCTATAGCAAGACTGAAAAAAATATAAAAGAGAAGACACAAATCACTAATATTAGGAATTAAATAGGTGCTATCACTACAGATCCTACAGCCATAAAAAAGAAAATGAAGGAATACTACAAACAACTTTATCCTCATATATTCAGCAACTTAGAAAAAATGGAGCATTTCCTCAAAAACTACAAAGTAACAAAACTCAACTAATGTGAAGTATTAATAGATAATCTGAATAGCCCTACAACCATTAAAATAATTAAATTCATATTTGCAAATCTCCTGAAAGGCACCTTGAGCTTCAGATAACCACTGGAGAATTTTACCAAATAATTTAAAGAAAAATTTACACTTAGTTTACATTATCTCTTATTTTAAAAAAAGAGAAGAAGGGGTATTTCCCAATTCATTCTATGAACCTAATATTACCATGATGCAAAACCAGCCAAAGACAACAGAGAAAAAGAAAACCGAAGATCAATAGTTTTCATGAATTTAGA
Source organism: Micronycteris hirsuta (assembly GCA_004026765.1). Classification (NCBI taxonomy): domain Eukaryota; kingdom Metazoa; phylum Chordata; class Mammalia; order Chiroptera; family Phyllostomidae; genus Micronycteris; species Micronycteris hirsuta. The sequence continues at coordinate 379,407 of PVJI01000040.1, forward strand.
CTCAAAAATCATCACAAAATGTTAGCAAACTGAATTACACAAAATATAGAAAGATTGTATACAATGACCAACCAGGATTTATTCCAAATATGCAAGACTAGTTCAATATTCAAAATTCCATCAATATAATACACCATACGTACAGGCTAAAGAAGAAAAATCATGTGATTAACTGTTGTAGAAAAAGCTTCAACAAAATTCATTTATGATTAGGGAAGAAATACTCAGCAAGGTAGGAATAAAGGAGAATTACCTCAAATTGATAAAGAGGATCTGTAGAGGACCTGTAGCTAACATTATACTTAAGGATAAAAGAATAGATACTTTCCCCCTAAGACTGGAAATAAGGTGATGACACCCACTCCCACCACTTTTATGTAATATAGAACTGAAAATGTTGGAAACCACAAGTCAAGAAAAAGGAATAAAAGGCATACAGATTGGAAAGGGAGAAATAAAACTGCCTCTATTTGCAGATTACTTGAAGCTTTTGGTTAAAAATGCCAAGGAACCCACAAATATTCCAGAATTCATGAGTTCAGCAAGTTTAGGGTATAAATAACACATCAAATTTAGTTGTATTTCTATATATGAACAATGAATACAAGGAAACCAAAATTAAAAACACAATCAATTTTCAATAGCTCCAAAGAAAATAAAATATTTAGATATATATTTTACAAAACATGTATAGGATCTGTATCCTGAAAACTACAAATGGTTGTGAAATAAATTAAAGATAAACAAATGAAGAATATTCCATGTTCATAGGTTAGAAATCTCAACATAATGCTAATTCTCCCCAATTTGTATATAGTCCTAATGCACTTCTTATAAAAATTCCAGAGAGTTTTTTTTTCTAGATGTATACAAGGTTACTCTAAAATTTATGTGGAAAGTCGCAGAACACAGAAGAGCTAAAATAATTTCAACAAACAATAATGAAGTGTTAGGAATCACTACCTAATATTAAGTCTTACTCTAGCTACAGTGTGGTATTACTGAAAGGACAGACATGTAGATCAATGGAACAGAGAACAGAACTCAGAAATAGACCCACACAAATATGCCAAACAATTTTTGGCAAAGGTACAAGAACAATTCAATGGAGAAAGGATAGCCTTTTAAGCAAATGGTGCAAGTTAACTGAACATCCATAGGTTTAAAAAAAAGAGAAAAGCCTCAAATTAAACTTCACATTGTATGTAAAAATTAACTCAAAATGGATCATAGATTTAAATGTAAAACTATAAAATTCTTACAGTCCCCAGCAGAGAACTAAATAAAAATAGTGACAACATCAAATGTTGACAATGATGCAGCATAATGGAATCACAAATATTGTTAGTGAAAATCTGAAGTAGTATAGGATTTCAGGAAAACTGTTTGACAGTTTCTTTATAAAAAATCTATACATGTAATTACCACACCATCCAGGAATTACACTCATGGGCATTTATGTTAGAGAAACAAAAACTTCTATTCACATAAATGCCTATACAAAAATGCTCACAGCAGCTTTGTTTGTAATAGCCCCAAACTGGAATCAGCTCAGATATTTTGCAACAGATGAATGGTTAAACAAATTGTGGTACATCCATACCATTGAATGCTACTCAGCAATAAAAAAAAGAAACTGTATATGTAATAACTTGGATGAATCTTCAGGTAATTAAGCTGAATGAAAAAGCTAATCCCAAAAGGTTACATAAAATAATATTCCATTTACATATACATAATATTTTTGAAATGACAACATCTTAGAAATGAAGGCTAGATTAGTGGTTGCCAGTTTTAGGGATGAGAGGAGAGAATAACAAAAGGGCAACGGGTAGGATCCTTGTGGGTTCAGTGTCTCGACTGGGATGGTGACTACACCAACCTATACATCTGATAACATTGTATAGAACTGTATGCACACATATGCACACACACAAATGACTACAACTACATGTGACTCTACAATTATCTCAATTTTAAAATTTCTGTTCTTCCCTTTTCATTATAAATATGAAATTGTCTCCATGTCTAGCAGTACTCACAGCAAATCCTTCCTGGCATAAATTTCTGCTAAGCATTGACATAGCCTCCTACTCTTCTCAAAAAGAGCTCTTGCAGAAACCCTCAATTTGTCAGACTTGGCAATGAATTCAAGCCTATTGACATCATCATATAAAATATTTTCTTTGGAATTATTTAACCTGACTCTACTCAAGCCTGTGGATTTCACTCCAGTTTAAGAGGAATAATTAAAGGGCACAAGGAGAAAACAATAGGCCAATCTAAGGTGTAGAACATTCTACAGAACAAGTGGAAAGAAAATAATGAAAAAAATTAATGGATAGAACTTTCTTCAATTTATTGAGTTGGAAAGAAGTCTGTTTCATTTTTTTCCATAAAATAAAAAACACATTTTTTCATTTTCGCCAATAACTTTATTGATTTTGGTATTTTGAGAATGTTGGCTATCTTCCGTGTGATATAACATTGATTGTTCTCAAGTAATGTCTCAATTTGATCGCCATCAACTTCAACTGGTCTACCCAACCGTGGAATGTCATCCAGAAAGAAATATCCAGCACAAAACTTTGCAAACCACTTTTGACATGTTCGATCAGTCACAGCACCTTCTCTGTATACTGCACAAATCTTTTTTTTTGCATTGCAGTTATGTCATTACATTTCTTGAAATAATAAAACATAATATGCCAAAAATGTTGCATATTTTTTCATCTTCAATGTTAAAATAGCTATAAAAATTCACCAATTTTGATAAGCTTTTTAAAAATGCACACTCATATGACAGCTGTCACAATACAATTTAACAAAATTGTTTCAAATAAAGACAACTAAGTGCTACTAGAGCCATCTTATGGAAAAAAACTAAACAAACTTTTCAGCTAACCCAGTATTTTTGGCTGTATATGCATATCCATATATACACATGCTTGTATGACAGATAAAGCAACCTTGCAAATGTTGACAATTGTTGAATCAAATGAGTATATCATTGTAGTCATCTTTCAACTTTTCTATTTACCTGGATATTTTCTTTCATTTCCCTTTTTTTTATTTTTATTTTTTGCATGGATATTTTCTTAACAAACAGTTGATGGGAAACACATTCTGCTGAACTTCTGGGAGCTGGATGATCTTTCAACTTTCTTCCCACTGTGATATTCAGACACCGAAGTTCAAATCTTGGCTGTGATATTTATTAGCTGTGTCCTCTGGGACTCATTTTTTCTCATGTATAAAGATGAAGGCTTTAGAACAGTTCTAAAATTCTATCTTAAGGTCACCAGAAAAGTTGATTCTAAATCTCTTTGTAATCCATTCACATCATGGACAATCCTTACTGCCAGCACATTTGTCTTCCAACCTGAATCTTTCAAACAGTAATTTAAAAACTTTCACTTTTCTTCTGGATCCTAGAAAGAGGGAACGAGGGAAAGAAAGTATTCTTCAAATATTTGAAAAACCTTTATGTTTGCCCCTCACCTACCTCCTTTTCTAAGCCAGTCATTTCCAGCAAGTCAAATCAATACACAATTATATTGTGCACGGTGTGCGGTTGTATATACTGTGTATGAGCCTCTTTAGCCTTTCCCTGACCAATATTTAGTCATATTTGACTTTCCTCTGTATTCTTTCCAAGGTCTGTCAACCCAAGGTCTAGCCAATTTGCTCCTATTGCTCTGAGCTGCTCTGCTGGTGTGTCTTACCCAAGGATACGCACTGAATTCAATCAGAATTCCAGATGTGACACCATCATTCCCCTCTGATCTATAAAGCTGAACACGATGACAAAGATTTGGACCAACAGCTGTGCTTGGCCTTAATACAAAGCCCAGCTTCGGGAGCAGAGAACTGAGTCCCCATCTCTGAAGTCAAGGTCTGAGTATACCCAGGAGAGAGGCTGCCCAAATAGAGCATTGCCGGAAAAACAATAACATAGAAGAAATCAAAAGCTAAGGGGCTAGGATACACCAAGGGCATAAATGTTAAATTGTTCACCCTAGCCAATAGATGACTTTATGAGGCCTTTTTCTTTTGTAGTTGCCCTTAAGAAAGTATATATCTTTTTATCGTTATTTTTAGAACTTTATTTTTTTTAGAGCAGTTTTAGGTTCACAGCAAAATTGAAGAAAGAGACAGAGATTTCCCATATACTCTGTCTCCTCATAGGCCTAGCTTCCCCCATTATTAACATCCCCACCCCCCCACCCCCCTGCCAGAGTTGTGTATTTGTTATAACTGATGAACCTACAGGGACACATCATTACCACCCAGAGTCCATAGTTTATCTTAGGGTTCACTCTTGGTATCGTGCATTTTATGACTTTGGGTGAATGTATAATGATATGTACTCATCACTATAGTAACGTAACGTTTTTTGAAAATGCACACTGCCATAAAAATCCTATGTGCTCTGCTCATTGATCCCTTTTCCTACCACCCACACCTAGAAACCATTAGTGCTTTTACTATTTCCATAGTTTTACCTTTTCCAGAATATCATATAGTTGGAATCATACTATTTAGATTGCCTTCTTTCACTTAGTAATGTGCATTTGATTCCTCCACGGTTTGATAGCTCCTTTCTTTTTTATCACTAAACGATATTCCATTGTGATGTACAGCAGTGTATTTATCCATTCACCTACTGAATGGCATCTTGGTGGCTTCCAAGCTGCTATAAACATCTTCGTGAAGATTTTCATATTGACATAGTTTTCAACTCCTTTGATCAAATACCAAGGAGCACAACTACTGGATCATATAATAAGAATATGTTTAGTTCTATTAAGAAACCATTCAACTGTCTTTCAAAGTGGCTGTACCACTTTCTTTTTTTCCAACTCAGGGTTCTGCTAGACTAGTGAACTGTTTGTCCAAAAACAGTGGCATGCTCCACTCAATATTCTTTAATTTTTTGAAGAATCTGTCAAGAGCACTTACCTTAGACCTTGGCAAAACTGCTCCCTTTTCTAGGTCTCACACTTAGAGAATCTTCCCCTGGTCTTACTGCAGCCATCCTCCTCCCTGGAGGGCCAGGGCTATAGGTCTGAAGGGCCAAGGAGAAGTACATATATGTACAGTAGCCCATTCACTCCCCTTCTAGATTGTGCTCCAGAACTCAGCACCCTGAACAGTCCCAAATGGTCCCAGACCCACTTCCTAGGTCTGTGTGAGCCTTGTTCTAGATCTGACTTTCCGAGGTATGCATAGACATGCATTTCCAGGACTGAGACATAACCAAGGGGATGCTGTGTGTAGGAAGCATGACTGAAGCTTAGACATCTGAACTGGACTGTCCGTTCCTTTTCAGGCAAGGCCCATCCATGTTATATGGGGCTAAGGTGGATTAGGGCATGGGGTGAGTGCACTCAGGTGCAGGGGCTGGCCTTCTCAGCAGTACCGCAGTTGGCCAGGGAATTCAAAAGAATTCTAAATTAAGACTTGGCCTTCCAGGTCATCATGAAAGTATACTTGTCAAAGTAGGGACTATAGCGTATTTTAGTAAGAAATTTGTTGGCTTGATTTCTAACCTTTAAATATTGACATATGGTATGTGGGCCTCCATTTGTACTCTTACTCCAGGCTCCACAAATGGTAGGGACAGATCTCTTTGTCAATGTTTAAACATTGGGAGGTTCACATGAGGAATTCCAATTTCAAGCTGTTCTTGGTGTTAAGTGGTGGCTTTCCGCAGAGTTTTATTTGGGTTGTAAGTGATCTTGGAAATCCCTTCATCTATTCCCACCCTAGAAATCCTTTAACTATAGAACGTGTCTGACAGTTAGTGATAAAAATCTTTAAAAACCTGCTTGAATAACATTTTCCGTGCATGTATTTAAAGCAGATGCATTGGTCAGTTAAGCACAGACTGTGAACATTCTAAATCTGTTACAGTTTGCACTGTAGACAATGGGAAGGATAGGGCCTCTGGAGAGGTGGAGGTTCATGGGTGGGAGGCACCTAAAGAAGAAGAAACCTAGGATGGGAGGCAAACTTAGAAGATGCCAAAAGTATGGCCTGGGTGGAACCTCTTTACTCCTAGACACTTGGGGCAAAGAGAAGCTCCTAGATCAGGCATTTCTCCAGGCAGCTGCAAACATGTTTTTCTCTTTACCTGATTTATGATGATTTCAGGGGTGCCCATGTTTATTTTTGTAGGGCGTACTGGACTAAGACCCCCACACCCTGCTCACGATTCCTTAGCAACAGACTGTGGACTCTGCTGTTAGACACCCAGGTTCTAATCGCTGCTCATCACTCTGCTATGTGGCTTTCCATCAATGACTTCTCCAAGCCACAATGTCTGTGTTTTTGTGCGCTAATGCCTACTCTATAGGGTAGCTGTGAGGGTAATGAGATGATGCTCATGGAGTCGTGTCATTTGATACCTGGTTCATATTAAGCAATCATTAAATGCCAGCTCTGTTCCTTTCTACTAAGAGAGATCAGCCCAAATCAAATTCAGCTGGACCAAAACTGTATTTTGGCCTATAAACCAATAAGCTCTGTACTTTTCTGAGAACGCTCTGTCCAAGTAATCAGAGCCACATAACTCAAGAAGTTTACATTTCATTAATTTTCAAGATTAGCCTGATGGGGAAAAAATGACATTTTTTCTTGACAACTTTGCATTAGGGCAAAATAAAGAATATATGGGGTGTCATTTCACAGTATCTGGTGTGGAATAACAAACAAAAGCTATTTCATGGATTCTTGAAGAATGTGCAACTTCTTGCTTAAATAGTAAGTGATAAATAGTAGAGTTAGTTTTTCTAACAGATTTCTTCAGTCCTTCAATGATAACAGATGTGTCTGTGAAGAAGCATAAATCAGGACAAATGAAGGCATCCCGTCAGGGTGCAGTAATGACTGGAAGAGTCTGCTCTCCTTGGCAGCAGCCTTGCTCTTCATTTTTATCCATGTAACCCCAAGATACCACACTGTCTCCTTTGTAAATTAAATACCTCAAAGGATATTCTCCAAGCTTCAAAGAGTTCTACTTTTCTTGTCCCACAAAGTGACACAGCTGTCTGCCTAGGCTACAGAGAGCTTATTAGCACAAGTGAATGGAAAAGTCTTCCTGAAGACCAATCCTTGGGAGCATGGGAAGAGCGTTCCAGGGTCATATTATACAAGGAACAACTCAGTCTCCACTGCAGTCCACCCACCCTCCATTAAGGGTTCCTTTATTTCATCCACCAGCATTCTCTCCCTGTTTTCAGTCCAATTTCCCCATGTGGGGACATCCATCTAGATGGCTTATGTTAGGAATTCATCCATTTAAAGTATATTTATTAATACTATATGAGAAAAATAATTCACTGGAATTTGTTAAGAGTAGTAAAGAAGACTTTATTCAAGACTCGTGCAATAGGGGTCAAGACTCTTATAATAGGGAGAAAGTTTGAATTCAACTCCTAATACAACAGGGACAACTGTGAATCTATAGCTCATAGGCAGGGTGAGGGAGTTGATGGAAAATTATTACTAAGAACCACTTAGTTAGGTGTCAAGGATGGGGGAGGGGTGGAAAGAAATTTGATAAACTGATCCAGCAGGATTCTTTGCTAAACTGCAGGCCGAAGTTGTGGACCAAGAATGGGGCCTTGTTGGAAAAGGACTCAGAGGAGCCTGACTCAAGTTTTTTCAAAGCCAGAGTTCTTGCCAATATTCTGTTACTTCTTATGGTAGAAAATTGTCTCAAACAAGGCAACACTTGACTCAAGACTCAGAATGAGAAAGAGTTAGCCCAGTGAAGAAAAGGGAAAGAGTAGTCTAGGCACAGAGAAAGAAAATGCAGGAAAGGAGCAACAAGAAATATTCTTGATTCCATACATTGCTCAGCCCCCTGCCCATTTGAGTCAGCATTTCCTCCTTTGCATGTTCTGCAAGTCTCAAAGATGCACCAGGTGCACTGAATGGAGGAGTTCAGAACCTTGTTACTGTTGTGCAACTAACTGCTCCTGTGGTTTCATCGAACATCTCTGGGTCTGAATTCTGTTAGTTAAGATAAAGAAGTTAATAGTATTTGGGATCTTATTCTGGGGGCTGCAATGCACATTGCAGGGTATTTAGCATTACTGACTTCTGTTCAATGAATGCTGGAAGCCATCTGCAAATACTGTGAAAACCAGTAATGACCCCCCGACACACAACATTACTAGATGTACCCCAAATGGGGAGGAGGGACCCTGCCTTCAGCTGGGAATCACTGTGTAATCACAAAGATTCCTGCTAGCTCTCAGTTGTCTCATTCTACATGAGTTATAAATCCATTGTGGAAGAATCAGCCTCTGTGTTCATCAACTCTCCCTCCAGACTTCCTCAGTACTTGGGCTTTCAGCAGTCAACAGTATTGCAGTATTTATAAGTTGCCTTGAGGTCCAAATAACTATGTTGGTGTAAGTACCATTCCCCATTGGGTGAAAGAGAAAATTCTAGTTTTTTCCTCTGGGGATGTTCTGTATGAGGAAAATCCTCTTTGTGCCTTGGTTAGTAGAAAAGGGACTGGTAATGGCCCACCAACTTGTAGAAATCAAGGATTAAAGCAAAAGGAAAAATTTGAGATAGAACTTTCCAGGGTCTGAGTATTTAATTTTTACCTTCTTTTCCTCTTTGAAATTAAACTCCTGATCTTTCTAAGTAGTCCTTACAGTCTTGGAGACTTTATTAGGATAAATCGGGGCAATGAAATCATTCTACATCAAAATCCCAAATCCTAATAGGTTGTATTTTCTCTGTGTGAATACTCACAATATATAAATTATGTATCTATGTATACGTAATACATTTTCTACTATTCAGAGTAGGGTATTTGGGACAGATGTTGAAGATAGATGTATGTTGATGTTTTACAGCATTTCCTGCACTGGAGCTCCGATTAAGTGGAAGCAATAAATAATAACCATTGGCCCTAATTATTCAGAGGATTGCCAAGTGATAATCTCTGATGTAATTAAATAGAAGATGCAATATTGTCTTTAACCACCTCCATTAAATAATTCCTCAGGGAGCCTCATGGGTAAAGTTACCTTGTAGGGCAAAGTTAGCTCTCCAAGCACATTGATCCTGGGTAGGAAAAGTCAACCAGTCTTATTGTTGTTAAATAAACTATGTGTACCATGTGTTATTTTTTAATGAATGTATTAAGTTACCTTTTGTTTGGCTTCTGATTCCTAGATTTAGGCAGGGTCAAAATAAGGAGACTGTGTTCTGACTGGGGCTCAGGCAGAGGTTCCATTCAAGCCCCCAGACCGCTGATTTATGAAGAGAGTCCAGGGAGAGGGCATTAGCACTCTTTAGTTTCCATGACCTGCCTGATCAGGGCTGGGTCGGGACCCAGTGAGTGTGCATGTGGACCCTTTTCTAGAATTCTAGGAACTCCGGCATCATGTCTGGTCCTGCCATTAACTATTATAAGCACAGCACACTAGGCTCCAGCTGTCTTTTGGAAACCTCCAAAGAAGATTTTTCTGCTGAAGTTAAGCACATGTTCTATTCTGGAAAACAGTGTAGGTGGGATGTGCAGCAGGCTTTTCCCCTCTGGGCCACAGGAATATATTTATTCTCGTTTCAGAAGGGTGATCAAGCTGCTTATAATTATAGTGATTTGTGAACCATCACTAAGCATTATAGAAGTCAAACAAGACCAAAAATTCTTTTCATTAGACTTGCCTTACTGGTGTCAAAACTCAGAAACATTGTGAAGAGTAGTAAGGGTCTCCCTGAGCCTGATCACTTTTAAGGTCATGAAAACCTTGTATCTTTCTCTCTACAAGAATCCAATAACCTTGAGGTATCTTAAGAAAGAAGAAATAGTTGAAGAGTGATAACCATATAGAAGAATGCCTACCTGGCATTTCTGTCAAATTATTATTACTCTGAATATGTGGAACTGGAGAGCATTATGCTAAGTGAAATAAGCCAGGCAGTGAGGGACAAATACAATGTGATCTCAACGTTTAATTGGAACATAATCAACAACAAAAAAAAGCAAGCAAAATATAACCAGAGACACTGAAAGTAAGAACAATCCAACAGTAACCAGAGGGGAGGTGGGAGGGGATAGAGGGGGGAAGGGTTTCAGGAACTACTATAAAGGACACAGGGACAAAATCAAGGGGGAGGGTGAAAGCAAGGGAGGGAGGGGTGTTTGGCTGGGGTGCAGGGAGTGGTGGGGGGGAAATGCAGACAACTGTAATTGAGCAACAATAAAATAATAAAAAATAAATAAAATACCCTGAATATAATACCTATGAAAATAAGACTTTTCTTTCCATTATATAATGATTTCCTGTGACTCTCTCCTTTTAATCTTTCATGAATTTGATTGCTTGCTGATGTTTCAGTAGGTTATGATTAAGAAGGGTAGAATTTTAAAAGGGGAAAGGATAAACCAACTTTGAAAACTTCAATCAGGTTGCAGACTCTTTAAATTCATTAACTCTTCTGATGCGAATTACTCATATTTGTCAGGCAACTCCTATTTGTAGGCAACTAATTTTAGAGCATTGGGACTTCTCTTAGTTTTAAGATCTTTTTATCCTGCCAGAATATATTGATCTCTTTTTCAAGTACAGAGGTTTGGAGTTCTCATTGGAGGTAGCCAATTTTACGAATTACTTAAAATTTTGAGATGTTGTATACTTTGAACTTTGGTCACATGAAATGCAACACTTACAGAATTGTTTGCCGAGGTACTCTTTAACTGAAGTAGCCTTGTACACTGTTATCAAAGTTTGTGATTTCAGAAAGGAATCTCTTGACCGCACGAGTGATTGCAGCATATCACCCAGAGGAAAAAACACCAGGAGGGTAAAATCATTCAAAGCAATGTAGTGCCATAGAATGTATGCTTTCCTAAAATGCCTTCTTTCTCATCTCACTATCCAGTTTCTTATCCTGAAAGTGATTTTATGGTTGTAAGAGCCAGACGTGCTTTAAAAAAAGAATATCCTATTGCAAGTCCTGACTAGTGCATTGCCATGAACCCTGTGAAGATCCATGTCAATCATATTCCATTCGAAATCAGAGTAATGTGGCCGTCCACACTAATTCACCCTCAGCAAGGAATATGTTGCCATTCGTGACCCTGGTTAGGCTGATTTGATCCTAACTACCTGCCTAATATTTACTAGTAAGTGCTTTTTTACCTACTTGAGGCTCTTCCTAGTTTTTACTTTTCTGAATCTCCTCAGCCAAGGGAGTTACCGGAAGAGACAAATATGGAGTTAATTGTTCATAGTCATTTAGTAATGGATGAACTACTCATAGCTCACTTCCATTGGAGTGAGCTTTTATTCTCCTGCTGCTTCCTTTAGACCCTGGCCCAATTCCCATTCAGAGAGCTGGATGAAATAAACCTCTTCCTCACTTGCATTTTAGGCTATCTTAAATCAGTGTTTGGCAGCCAGTTCTTTCTCAATGGGCTAAGAATATTGAGGTATACCAGCCTTTGTATCTGAAAACATTCATCTAGCATTTATTATTAACTGTTTTAGATTACCATTTTCTTACTGTCTTTATTTATGCTCACACTAACCTTATGTGGATGCAGGCATGACCCTCTCCTAAATTTAAAACCAATTCTTACAGCTTTGTTTCCTTTCCAACTCTTGAGTACATGAAGCTCAGTAGCATATTACCCTGTAAATATAGACCATGATAGAAAAAGTGCTTGAGGATGCACATCTGACATCCCCTCCCCTAGCAATGAGCCTAAGATGTACTGAAGAGGAAGGGGATGTACCCATGGGTGCTCTCAGAGTGGTTTTGTTTATTTTCAGTGTTTCCAAGCTTCCAATATGTTGGTTTAACATGCCCGCCTTTGCTCCTTCACTAAGAATCATTTGTTGAGCATGAGCTATGTGTAGGTGTAGGTAATTTCCAGGGATTCAAAGACAAAAAATATGTACTCCCAACCCTGATGAAGTTCATATTTTAGGCTAGAGAAAAAAGTAGCCCCCTCTTAGGAACAGAATAAGAACTATTCTCTCCTGCAGACATGGCATCTGCTTATGGTGATATTTTGTCTTTTGAGTGGCAGGAATGTAGAACCCACACAACCATGAACTTCCAGGCATTCCCTTGACAGACCAATGTCAAATCACATAAATATTAATATTGTGTGTTGCTGTCTTGGGTGTTGATTCTTACTGTGTGAGAACTAGATACAACACCTCTGACTCATTTCCTACCCAACTGAGGTCCTTTCATCCATAATAGTACAACTATCTTTCCTCTCTTCAAGCCAAATCTAATCTGTAACTAAGTCATGTTTACTATCCCTCATAGTTCTCATGTCTCTATCATTTCCATTCAGCTTGAACCTAATGCATCAAAATCACCTCCTCCTGATAGGACCACATCGCTGCAGTCTCCTGATTCCAATTTACATAATCCCTGTTGTCAGTCCAAATCTTCCTAAAGCATGAGTGCCATTGCTTCCTTCCCCGGCATAAATAGCTAGTAGTTCTCCTGGAAAGCAGAATGAAGATGGACCACAATTCTAACCCTATTTCTACATTCTTTTTCACTCATCCCAAGGCACAAGCAAACTTGCCATTTCTCCCAATTCAATAGTCTCTACATTCACAGAAAGTATTGTTTATGTGGCTCTTTCTATGTCCAGGGTCCAAACCTTCACATTCTTCACAGCCCAACTGAAGATGTTCCAAAATCCTATTGTTCCAAATCCTATATGTTCCAAAACCTAGCCACAAGTGATTTCTCCTTGTAATTCTCAAACACTTTGCAACCTCTGTAATTTTCTACCTGTTGCCATATTTATTTATGTAATAATGAAAACTACAATGGCCATCAGCCCCATCTATGGACTAGTTTGAGACCATTGCTCTGCTGTGTCTTCATGTATTGTATATTATCTCATTTTACCATTATCAGTGAGGCTGCTGTTCTGATTCTCCTTCTACAAATGAGGAACCTAAACCACAGAGAGATAAAGTAACTTGCTAAGCTTGCACAGAATAGACAGAATATAAAACAGAATCTGTTAACTCCAAACCTCATGCTTTTAATGACTTTGCTTCATTGCCTTCCATGTACATATATTTTAATGCCTCCTACCAGTTTCCATATACTAGCAGAAAGGTAAAAAATACCCTCTTATGTCTTCTGTAAAGTAGAACTTCATTGAATCTTTGAACAAATGCTCCCTGACCCCTTATCCAGTTTTGGATACTGCAAACATTTTAAAGAAGACATTAAATGATAAGAAACTGCATTAATGGTGTAAGTGAGCCAATAGATGCATTTGATGTTAATTTTATTCTGTTCAATTCTTGGGAAAATTTAAAAGCAGTTGGGCAAATCATGATAAAATATTGGTTTTCTCTATTCAAACCATTTTTTAATTTAAAAGAAAACAACTGAATGATGGAAACTCTAAATGGTGAATTATTGTATATGTACACATACATACATTATATTCTCATTCATCACACATATACAAACAAGAAAGAACCAGGCAAAATAAAATGTGAGAGCTTTAGTTTCTGTGTCAGTTTGAATGGTGAGCATGAACACTTTGCATTCTTGTGTCCATATCCAGAGATGGGCAAGCCTGTCAGGATTGGTCTAGAGACACAGCTTCTTATCTTCATGCTTCACTTGAGTAAGAAAATATTGTTCTGCTATTCTCTCAAGTCTAATTCAAAATCAGGACATTATTTGAGAGCATTAATTACTATGTGCGTCCTGTTCTCAGTAAGCATATGGTTGAGCTGGAGGTGGGTTGGGACTGAGGATGATTACCCCACACTGGCCCTATGTATTGTTGTCATGCAGGGTAGAGACAGAAAACTTTCGAAATGGCTGTACTTGCTCTTGTAAAATATACAAGGTACACCATTTTAGCTGAGGTTCTATGATGTGAACTGAACGAAAAATTCAGAAAGTATGATATGCTGTAGCTTCCTTCTTATCCAACATAAATCCAAATGTTTCTTTACAAACCAGGCTTATCCAACATAAATCCAAATGTTTCTTTACAAACCAGGCTAGGATAAAATTAATAGAAATTTAAAAATTGATATCAACATTTTCTTTTCTTTCTTTTTTTATTCTTCCTTTCTCCCCCCCTCCTTTCTTCCTTTCTTTCTTCTCTCGAGATTATGAGCCTATCAAACCATGTGAGGCAAAATTAAATCCCAGGCTTCTGTTCTCGTGGTGATCATCCCTGCTGAGAAAAGTAATTGTCTAATTTGACTTTCCAGCTAATATTCAAGGTAGGAAATTTAATATTAAGCTCTTACAAATATTAACTCTACTACAGTGAAGCTAAACATTTTTATTAGCATCTTCCTTGCACCTAATATTTTAAGAATACACACACACACGTATATTTACTTTTCCTGGATTACCTCATTGGAAAATATGGATTCATTTGCCTTATTGTACAATGACACATGAAGAGACTGTCCAGCTAAAACCTGATTCACATAGGAATTATTAGAACTCATTTAGGGAAATATATCACCAGAATTTCCATTCCAGACCATTTTTCTAAGATCCTGAGACTTAGAAGAGGAGAAAATAGGTTTATGTGGACAGAACACAATTGAATTTGCACATTTCCCATTGTCCTGCTGCCATTACCACTATGAAGAAGTGCAAACAAGAGGGCAAGACCTATAATCCATGCAAGTACAAATATGGCCTCCAGTTGGAATATGCTTTTTAATTCACAAAGCTCCTTTGCACATATTATTTTTGCATAACTCTTGCAACAACTCTCTACATGTAGGAACAGGACATTGCACCTTGATGAACTTCAGTCTTCTACCCATAGTTGTATGCTTGGTAAGTGGCAGAGCCAGGAGGTCAAGCTCTTGAGTACAGGCCCCTTTGTCATCTTACCAAAAGAGGGTCCGTCCCATGTGCAGAGGCCAGAACGCGTCAGAGGAGTTGCAGGTGGAGCCCGTGCCCCTGTCCACCTTGGCTTCAGCACCAATACCCAACGAGGGGCAAAACCCTTGGTAACTGTGAAAGCCATGCCGTGGTTATTTGAGTAATTAACTTTGAAAGAAGCTTTAGATATAATGAAGAGGTCAAGAAGCGTATCCTGACATAGTGTTTCTGAATAGATATTTGGTGGTAAACTATCTGCTAAACTAATGTGTAGTCTTAGGAGGACCTTCAATTCTCAAGAAAAAATTGTAAACACCTCTAAATATTGAGTGTGAAGTTAAAAGGTTTTCAGACAGAACTGGCCAAAGAGCTTTAACTACTAATTTTAACAGACTTCTTGCTATGATATGCAGAAAAATTAGGATAAGAACAAGCACTGTGATTTCAGGATGAACTACAAGGCTCCCCCTCCTTCTTCTAAGAAACAGTGTCACTGGCAACCATATCATATCTGTATGTCTTCATCTGATCACATTTAGCTTGCCTTTTCTTGTGTGAGTCTGGCTCTGGGGCCTAGGTTCTAGACTCTTCACTAACATTAAAAACACAAAAAAGTCGCTTCTTAAAACATAACTATCTTCTCATTGGTAAAGAAAGCACTTATTTTTTTCCATTATTTTGCATCTCATTTGTATTATGCTGGGACTTATATTTTAAAGCCTCAGGAGGTGATGTTGGGTGCTCAACTTACATAAACAACAGTAGAACCTACAAATAAGTCACATAATAATCTCTAATTTCTCACAGTAAAAATTATGAAACTGTCATAGGAAACCATTAATAAGTGCTAATTAATATAAAATTAACATTTTGAGAGGAAGAGTTGAAATTTTCTATTTTCTAGTAATAGTTTTTATATTTTGTTGGCAATTTGAAATTTATATAGTGCTTTCACATACATTATCTCATTTGAGCTTTTAATTATTAATTCAAAACTGAAATAATCCATAACTGAATGTATAAATACATTCTCAATATATCTATCTCAGTTTATTTTGATACAAGTGCTAAAGTTTGCTGATACAACTGTGATTATAAGCAATATAGAAAAATAATTTTCCCTCTCTAGGTTTTTAGAGTTCAACAATCTATAAATCTAAATGAGTTGGTAGAATGAAGAAATTCTGGAAATGTTGTTTTCTTTATCTCATTTCCACAATTTGCATGAAGTTGCTGAATTGTTTATGACCAATCTGATTTGCATAGAAACCTTATTAAAAGGTAATTTACCTTGGCAGATTACATAGAAATTTACCATGGCAGATTATAAACTCTAATAAGCACTTTTTTAAAACATAAATTTTTTTTTAAAGATTTTATTTATTTATTTTCAGAGAGAGGAGAAGGGAGGGAGAAAAAGCAATGTACGGTTACCTCTCACATGGCCCTCATTGGGGACCTGGCCCGCAACCCAGGCATGTGCCCCGACTGGGAATCGAACCGGGACCCTCTGGTTCCCAGCCCGCGCTCAATCCACTGAGCAACACCAGCCGGGCTAAAACATAAATTTTTATTTAGTACAATTTTAGATAGCACAGAGGGTTTCTCTATACCTTATATCCAGTTTCTCCTATTATTAACATCTTATATTAGTATAGTGCACCTATTACAGTTAATGAACCAATCTTGATACATTATTAGCCACTGAAGTCCGTACTTGATTCAGATTTCTTTAGTTTTTACCTAATACCTCTTTTCTGTCCCAAGATCTCATTCAAGATACATTACATTTGGTCTTCATGTGTCCTCTTGGCTATGACAGTTTCCTAGATTTTCCTAGTTTTTTTATTGACAAAAATGACAATTTTAAGGAGTACTCCTATGGTATTTTGTAGAATGTCCCTCAACTGTCATTTGTCTAGTGTTTTTTCTTGATTAATCTGGGGTTATGTTTTTGGGGATAGGAAGATAGAAGAGGTAAAGTACCATTTTCATCACCATATCAAGAGTAACTACTATCATCATGATTTACTCCTGTGGATGTTGGCCTCAATCACCTGGCTGAGGAAGTGTTTGTCAGTTTTCTCCACTATTTTCTTCACTATACTCTTTCTTACCTTTTTCCATACTGTCTCTTTGGAAGAAAGTCACTGTGCTCAAACCCCACTTAAGGAGTGGGGAGTTATGCCCCACCTGCTTGGGGATGGAGTAACTACATTAAATATTTGGTCTGGCAGGTATTTTAAAATATAAAAGGTTGGGATGGTTTCACAAATCCAAGATGTCAAATTAAGAAAGAATAAAATGATGAGGAAATCCATATGAGACAGCCAATAAGTATGGAATTGAAGATAAAGATCACAGTTAACGTATGAGGTGGGGTCATGCTTCTCAACAGGGATAAAGCCTCGTGATTTCAGACACATTGCGTTCAACTTTTTTCTGCCCACCAAGTTCCTCTGGAAAAGTGAAGCATTTGAACATTTGGAAACTATAATGAAGTCCTTTCACTTTTCTCCTGGGATCATCCCATGAATATAATACTTCATTCACTGCCAATGCTTATCCTGAAGTAAGGTTTTGGTCTTGAAAATGCAGTTTCCAGCTTTCCAGGCAGAACTTAATGTCTTTTATTGGTAGTGTATACAAGTGAGTATGTGATGGGAAGAGGCATTATCTCTCATTTATATGGGAGCAAAAAGAGATAACGATTAAGTGATTTGCTAAAAATCTTTGTAATCGATGTTTTTTATCTTCACCGTTCAACTGAAATGGCTGTCTCCAAATTCTCCTAAGATTTACTTGCAATCAAATACAATGGCCCTTTCTCCTTCCTTAGTCTCCCAAATCTTTCTGTTGTATTTGACTTGATTATCTACCCTCTGGCATTAGATAGTTGTTGCTGTGTAACGAACCATCTCCAAATTCAGTGGCTTAAAAAATCGACAATTTTTTAGAGCTCACACATCTGTGGGACAGCTGGAGTTTATCTATGCTGGGCTCAGCTGGGTGGCTATTCTTTTTATGAAGATCTGTTAGTTGGCTAGGGAGCCACTGGTCTGTATTTCTTATGCTTCTCTTTACTTCATGCTAGCTGTAGTATGTTTTTATCCTGGCAATGGCAGAAGACAAAAGAACAATTAGCAACAAGGTCTTTAAGAGCTAGACTCAAAATTGGCACACTGTCATTTCTGTCACATGCCATCAGTTAAATCAAGTCACATGGCCATGGGGTGAGAAATACACTCTATTGTCAATGAGGTCAACACATAGCTAGGGTATGGATGCTCAGATAAGTGAAGAACTGCAGTCAGTAATGCAGTAATGCAATTTATCATATCCTTATCTCTTGAAACACTCCCCCCTTTTAAACACAGTACTGTCTTGATACCCTTACCTTTCATTTCCTCAGTTCTTCTTTCTTCAACCTCACTACTATATGCAGGCTTTACCTAAGGCTTAAACTTTCAGTCATAAATTCTTCCATGTGTGTGCTCTTCTTAAGAAAGCTTATCTGGGATCAGACACTCTAATTTTCTAATGGTCATTTCTAGTTTACCATCAGGCATTTTCCATATTTCCATTTGGAATCATCTTAACTCACAATCTTTGGTCCCACGTCCTACTTAAATCAATGTTTCTTTCCAATACAAAGCTGTACCTGTAAAAAAGACTTGGGTTTTTTTTAAATTATATTTTATTGATTATGTTATTGCAGTTGTCTTGATTTTTTCCCCCTTGGCCCCCCTCTACCCAGCACCCCCCACTCCCTCAGGCAATCCTCACACCATTGTTCATGTCCATGGTCATGTGTATAAGTTCTTTGACTACTCCATTTCCTATTCAGTACTTCACATCCCCATGACTATTCTGTAACTACCTATTTGTACTTCTTAATTCCCTCATTTCTTCACCCAATCCCCCACACCCCCTCCCATCTGGCAACCATTGAAACACTCTCTGTATCCATGATTCTGACTCTGTTCTTCTTGTTTGCTTAGCATGTTTTCTTGATTCAATTGTTGATAGATATGTACTTTTAGTAGTTTTGCCACTTAATTGTTCATAGTTTTGATCTTCTTCTTTTTCTTAAATAAGTCCCTTTAATATTTCATATCATAATGGTTTGGTGATGATGAACTTCTTTAGTTTTTCCTTTTCTGGGAAGCTCTTTATCTGGCCTTTGATTCTAAATGATAGCTTTGCTGGGTAGAGCAATTTTGGCTGTAGGTCCCCGCTTTTCATGACTTTGAATATTTCTTGACAATACCTTCTAGCCTGCAAAGTTTCTTGGGAGAAATCAGTTGACAGTCTTATGGGAACTCCTTTGTAGGTAACTGACTTCTTTTTTCTTGCTGCTTTTAAGATTCTCTCTTTATTTTTAACCTTTAGTATATTAATTATGATGTGTCTTGGATGGGCCTCTTTGCATCCCTCTTGCTTGGGACTCTCTGTGGTTCCTGGAAATGCATTTATATTTCCTTCACCAAATTAAGGAAGTTTTCTTCCATTATTTTTTAAATAGATTTCCAATACCTTGTTCTTTCTCTTCTTCTGGAACCCCTATGATGCAAATGTTGGGCTTCTTGAAGTTGTCCCAGGGGCTGCTTATACTATCCTCATTTTTTTGGATTCTATTTTCTTCTTGTTGTTCTGATCGGTTGTTTTTCCTTCTGTATGTTCCAAATTATTGATCTGATCCTTGGTTTCATCCACTTTACTGCTGTTTCACTGTAAATTGTTCTTTCTTTCAATTAGTGTATCCTTTGTTTCTGACTGGATCTTTTTTATGCTGCTGAGGTCCTCACTAAGTTCCTTGAGCATTATTGTAACCAGTGTTTTGAACTCTTCATCTGAGAGATTGCTTATCTCCATTTTGTTTATCTCTTTTTCTGGAGTTTTGATCTGTTCTTTCATTTGTGCCATGTTTCTTTGTCTCCTCATTTTGGCAGCCTCACTGTGTTTGTTATTATGTATTAAGTAGGGCTGCTTTGACTCTATGTCTTGGTAGCATGGCCTAATGTAGTAGGTGTCCTGTAGGGCTCAGTGGCACAGCCTCCCCTATCACCCAAGGTGGGTACTCCAGGTGCACCTTTCGTGTGGGCTGAGTACATCCTCTTGTGGTTGAGCCTTGGTTGCTATTGGCAGATCAATGGGAGGGGTTTACCCAGGCTAGTCAGGGGCAAGAATTGGCTGTGGTCACTTACCACCACCTCTGCTCTCCATGGATGATCAGCTGTGCAGGGTCAGAGTCGTGGTGCTCTGATGTGGTCTATAACTCTCCACTGGGTGCGCTAGCCCTGGGGTTCCCTGGGTAGTGCAGGCCAAGTTCAGCCCCTAGCTGTGTTTTGCCCAGGGCCACCCTGCCTGAGCTGTAAAGCAATATGAGATGGCTGCTACTTGTGCATTGCAAGCTGTGAATCTAGGCTGGCTGCTGATAGTACCAGGACTGAGTCTCACTGAGGCCAGCTGTTGCTTGTTTGAGAGAATTTAGGAAGTTGTGCAGTATGAGCCAAGACCAGCATCCATATGGAAAATCAGCTTGGGTGGGCCTGTAAGTTGAGTGGGGCAGAGTCTCTGGGGATCTCCAAGGTAGGTCAAACAGCCTTAGCCAGGTTGATGGAGATTCAGATATGGCACCAGCTGGCGGGCTCTGTGGCTCTGAGGAGAAAGGGTTGAGAAAAGAAACAATGGACTCTGCTCACCTTGGTGCCAGACACTTTAGTTCCTCCCGGTTTGCCACTGGCACCTTTCAAGCTGCTAACCCAGTGCTGGAGCTCAGAGACAGTGAGTCTGAGCAGGTGAGTCTGTGTGTGAGTTCTTTAAGAGGAACTTCTTGGGGCTCCAGAAGTTTCTTCCACTGACTCAATCCCTGCTGGTGTTTGCAGCCAGAAGTTGTGGGGGCTTACCTTCCTGGCACTGGACCCCTAGGCTGGGAAACCTGATGTGAGGCTGGGACTCCTTGCTCCTGAGATATTCCTCCCGAAATTTTACCCACCACACATGGGTATGGGGCCAGTCTGTTCCACATCTGCACCTTTCCTACCAGTTTGGACGGATGAGATTTCTTTAATTCCATAGTTGTCAGACTTCCATTCAACTAGATTTCAGATGTTTCTGAGTAAAATCTTGGGTCTTTTGATCATGTCTGATATGAACATAAAACAAAAGCCAAACAAAGCCCTAATGAAAACTTTATCTTACATTAATAAGAATTTGACATTCCTAAAACTTAAAATATATCTGAAAGAAAACAATAATGATGAGAAGAGTATTAAAAACCATTTTCTCAGAGAAGTGGTTAAAGTTATTAAGACTATTTTAAATCTAGAGATTATATGGGGTATCATGGCCACCATGTTCAGATAATTGAAAGTGTGTGGTATGGAAAGACCTGAAGGTTTTTTTTTTGTTTGTTTGTTTGTATGTTTTAATTTTTAGCAGCACCACACCCAAAGGGTGGATTTAAGGGAGAAAAATTTCAGCTTGATGTAATGAAGAAATGTTTAGTAAAGGAAATGTACAGAAACAGAATGAGCTGATATCTTTATTTTTATCTAGTATCATTCCTAAAACGTATTGCTCTTCCTTCTCCCAATAATGCATCAAAATCCTGTCTCTCAAGCATATCCCAAGCCTTTATCCCTTCATAAACTCTTCCCTGAGTACTCATATTGTATCAATTCCTTTCAATTTACCTTGCTAACCTCCTACCCTATCCCAACTAAAGAGTTCTTCAAAAGTAGAAACACAACATACTACTTTATAAGTTCAAGTACGAAACACAATGCTGAGTTTATAATAAGCATTCAGTAAACTCTGGTTTACTGTTCTATCAAAGATTTCCTGATTTTAAATCTAGAATCACTAGACTTGGTTAGAATTTGAATCAGATTTAAATGCTCAAGAATCTGATCATTTCACACTGATTTCACAAGAGGGTATGGTTTCTGGTTTTTTAATGATTGCCCAAAGGAATTAACAGATTTTGCCATTACTTGCTATGCAAGGTTATATTTTCCTACTTCCCAGGAAAACAAGACACTGAATCCTCTAAGATCTTAAATATATAGTTCTGGTAATTTGTTGGGAGTAGAAGAGTGAGTATGTCATCATTTCTTCGGGTCTGAAAATTATTTAGAATAAAAATCAGCTGGTGAATGGAAATGTATGATATGGAGGAACACATACAACACTCTAGTTTGTATTCAGGTCTGCCCGTTGTCATAGTTACTGATGGACTCAAAGCAATTTCCTTCCCAAACCACACTCTGTAAACCTTCAATGAAAATAAGCTATTCTTCATGATTTATTTTTCTCTCCCCATGAATTGAAACTCAAAAATATCATCAACTGTATGGTTTGGTTTTTGTTTTTTTTTTTTTACATTTTGAGCAAGATTTCAAGCAAACAAAAGCAATAAGAGGTTTAATTGAAATAAGCAACCTGATTAAGTTCTCACCTCATTTGTTCAGCAATGATTCATTGAGTAGCTAGGTACTGGGACACAACTGTGATTATGGCCCAGTCCCTGCCCTAAAAGAGATGAGAGCTCTGTGAGGGAAAGAGAGGAGTACAGAGGCATTTCAATAAAAGGCAATCAGAGCAGTGGTGGAGGCAGAGTACAGAGACCTACGGAAACGAAAGAGAAACACTTCGTAAAGTTTGGGGTCTGGCGCAGTCAGACCAAAGGGAAGCTGCCATCCTGTGAATCATGCAGCACTGTTCCTGTGAAGTTTAGCAAATGCATTTTCAGTCACTTTGGGTACAAAACACTGATGTTACCCTGCAGGCTGGGCTCACGACATCATGGAGTGAGGAAACCAGCGCTTCACAGGCAAAGTGCCATCACCTGCTAATATTCATGCGCAGCCTCTCCTTTCTGCTCCGGCTGCAGGAACTCCTTCACCGACATCCTCCGCGCCATCCTGCTGTCCCTGGAAGTCCTGATTGAAGATCCGGAGCTTCAGATAAATGGGTTCCTTTTAATTATAGACTGGAGTAATTTCTCCTTCAAACAAGCCTCCAAACTGACACCTTCCATTCTCAAACTGGCCATCGAAGGGTTGCAGGTATGTTCAATGAATATACAATTTAAGACTATGTGTGACAATGTACTTTTTTCTTATTGCAACCAAAGTAGTATGTCTTTTAGAATGGAAAAAGAAAACAGATAAAATTCACCCCTGATATTCTGTGTTCTCACTTTAGCCTAAATTTAGATGTTTGTGCTTTTTTTAATTAGCCTTCATTTTCATTAATAACTCTAAATTACTGTTGCCAAAGGCACAAATTACCTACTGTAGCAATTAGAAGTAAAGCTTGCAGATATTTAGCCTAATTCATCTGAGAGTTTACAAAAATTAAAACTAGAAAATATCTGCTTTATGAGAATATCTGATACAGAGGTACCCGGGGAGCTTTCCAAGATTTCTAGAAGTACCTTTGTACCCCAGAAAGGCCCTGTGTGGATGTTCATTTCCTAGAATGCAATGTGCTGCAGTGCTTGTACTAATGTAGATCCCTTCGGTGCAAACAACGGAAGCAGATGAAAGACTGCTTCCTGTTTGCATGGACGTTGTCAGGCCTTTGGGGAGGGATGTTTTGTGCATGAAGGTGTGGGTAGTCGGTCTCTGGGCTCCCTTCAACTTTTAAGGACCAATGATTCTGTGAAAAGTAACAAACTCAGAGAGGTGATGCTGCTTAGCTTCTTGGTGATACATTATCATAGTACAAAAGTAAAGGCACAATTCAGGGAGATTCAGAATCAGCATAAATAAAGCTCATGTCCCTTTTTTTTTCTCACATCCCTTCTTAATTTTGTGGTAAGATTGACTCAATGGGGTGATACCCCATCCCAATCAACAGCAGTTATATGCAGCTCTGTAGATGGTACGCTATTTGCTAATTTTCAGATAAAGCAGCCATGACTTATGCTCCTCGAAGTGCAAGACTAGATAACACATAGGCACAGACAAGTGTGATGATAGCCAGAAGGAAAGGGGGGCTTTGGGGGGTGGAGGTGGGCAAAGGGGGAATAAATGGGGACAGAAAGACTTTACTTTGGGCGATGATCACATGATGCAGTACAGATAATGTTTTGTTGAGTCGTACACTTGAAACCTGTATGATTTTGTTATCCAGTGTCATCCCAATAAATTCAATTAAAAATATTCAATAATTATTCCAGTTTCTCCAGATGCTTTGGTTTTATACTTCTGGGAATAAAATACTGTGCACCTAAGTCTTCAGCTGAACACTGAACATGCAGATGGTGCAAATTTGAACCAATGAAAATAAAACAAATAAACTAATAATGATTTTTAAAAAGCAGAAGATTAGAAATCCTGTCTTAATCACCCATCCTACACTAGTGTGAGGAGTAAATAGTGGGTCTGTTTCTTAAGCTGGTCCCTATTTGGCCCCCAGTAAATATCTAGTGGGCCTCTGATAAACATGTGTTTATTGAATGGACCTAATTTGATTGGCATAAGAAAAGAATTGGAGCAGGCATTTCTGAAGAGGAAGAGCAACTACCCACTGTTCCAGGAGTACCCATGTGTCCTGGGTGGCTCCATCATGCAGTGTGCCGGGGGCACGTTCTTAAAGTTGCTTTTGCACTTCTCGACTACAGGGAGCATTCCACCTTACCTTAAAACTCTCAGTCATAAATGCATATGTTCTCTACTCTCAATCATTTTCTCTTAACTCTTACTCCTTTTCTCCAACTTCCTCTCATGTAAGCCTCTGAACATTTGATCTGTCTCTCCTCAAAGCTCTTATCAAAGGGAGTTTTAAAGTAAACTGCAAGGTTTATGTCATGCCCTATAATTATGCTGACCATATTTCCAGGATTTTCTGTGGTAATACAAGTTTCATTTAATTTTATCTTTTAAAAAAAGAGATAATTC
Organism: Micronycteris hirsuta; assembly: GCA_004026765.1. NCBI lineage: Eukaryota > Metazoa > Chordata > Mammalia > Chiroptera > Phyllostomidae > Micronycteris > Micronycteris hirsuta. The sequence goes on from PVJI01000040.1 coordinate 404,207, forward strand.
ATTACATGTATAACTAGCTGTGATTCAAGTTCTCTGTACTTATAACAAATTTTCATAAATCAAGAAGGAAAATGTCCTTTTTCCAACCTTGTGGTCTAGTTTCTCTTTCTTAAAAATGTGTGTATTATATAATATGTCCCTGGACAAATTCACTAGGGTAATGTAGGTCTCACTGAGTTAATGCATGTGAGTGTGCTTTAAAAAGTAAAGTTATGCTTAAGCTTATAAACTATTTTTACAAGAAGTACTAGATGACCTTTTGTGGGGCAAGATAGGTCAAACTGAGCCTTTACTTGTCAGGTACCAGGATCTGGGATAAACTTTGCAATGTTCTACAGCTCCGATTAGGGAGTGGCCTCTCCTGGAAGAGCAGGAGAAAATGGATATCCTTCCATCATTGCACAGAGCAATGGCCTTGGTCCCTTTGTTCCTGTTCCCTTTTAGAAAGCAAGTTAAATTCACCTTGACTATGGGAAATTGCCAGGCCTCCCTGGAGTGAGGCTATCTGGATGCTGATGCACCTTTTTCCTGTGGACTCTGCCTGCCCAAGCCCTGAAGACTTGGGGACACTTTAACAAGTTTAGTCCCTCCTACCAGGAGAAGGAAGCCAATGGTCAGAGGGGAGGCTGAGCTGGGTACAGCTCCTCCACCTGGGGTGTGATTACCTGTACCGTTTAGCTTGTTGTCTTGAAAACTTGAAGAAGCTCTCAGGGTCACTGGAGTGAGTAGTCAGCTCTGACCAGCCACTGACAACTTCTTACACAAGGCTCTTCTCTTTTGGGCTTTGGGGACATTCAGATACCATGGTCACCCCTCCAGCGGCTCTCCCAGTGACTTTTATTCATTGCAAGGATGGCTTCCATCCCTAATATAGCCATCAACCCCTTTCAACATTTCAAAAAAGTCAGAATTGGCCCTGGCCAGGTGGCTTAGTTAGTCGGAGCATCATCCCATACATCAAACCGTTGCGCATTTCACAAAAGGTTGCAGGTTCGATTTCTAGTCAGGGCATGTTCAGAAGGCAACTGGTCAATGTTTCTCTCTCTCTCTCTTTCTCTCTCTCTCTCTCTTCCTCTCTCTCCCCCATCCCTCTTCTCTCTCTAAAATCAATAAACATATTCTTGGGTGAGGAATTGGGTTTTTAAACATATTCTTGGGTGAGGAATTCTTAGGGTTTTTTGACAGTGACCAGAGGGGAGGATGTGGGGAATAGGGGTGGAAAGAAGGGGAAGAGATTATTCAAAGAACATATATGAATGACCCATGGACATGGACGACATACATGGCCGACATGTATGAATGACCCATGGGGATTGACTGTGGGAGTGGGGGATCGGTGGGGCAGTGGAGAGCAATGGGAGAAAAATTGGGACAGCTATAATAGAACAATATAATAGTCAATAAAAAAGTCATAATTACTTCTAAGCAGAATTTATGCCTTTGTAGTCACACTGTTTGTTGTACAAGGAGAGTCCCATTCAGGTCTCCATTTGTCAGCCTTGAAGGTTCAAGATAAATTCTACACCACCACCAGCAAGGGTGAAGGCATAGATTGGTGGAGAAAGGGAAAGCTCTCTAAAGGCAGTGTCAGTGAGAGGAGAAGCCACTGCGCTTCCTTCCTCCTCTGCATCCTCAGAGAGACCTGAGGAAGTCAGCATGTCTGCGAGACATGCAGGGAGATTGCGGGGGCAGGGATAACCTATGTTCCAGTGAAGGAAACCTGTTCTCTCTTTGTCTTGCATTTATTTGTAGGGTAGATGTAAGAAAGTAGCCTATCAGGAGAAATAATCAGACCACCTTTATGCTAGCTCAGCTGGTTGGGGTTTCAGCTATTTTTTGGAGTTGTTTAGAATTGCTCCACCCCTAGAGATTCTGGGGCCCTGGGACATGACAGCCCTTCCTCTAACAATTAATAATACCCCTGCAGGGAGAAGGGGGTGGCAGGCTATTGTTCAGACAGTGAGAAGTTAGGTTCATTTTAGGTAGTTCTTGCACCCTGCATCATAACCTTGTTCCAGAACTCCCAGTTTTAGCCCTGTTACCTCCATTCTTAGCTCTCAATAAGCTAATCATTCCACGAGACATTCAATTACTAATGGATGTAGGTTGGGTGCTCCAGGCAGCAGATTCTGACACAGAGATCAACATGAAGGAGATGTATTAGGGAGTGCTCTTGGGGTCAACATTTGTACAAAAGAAGCTATGGAAGAAAGTTTGGAGCAGGAGAAGTTAAACTGGTGTTCAGTCATTTCCAGTGAAAGCCTCAGATATTCTGAAGCTGAGATGATCCTTCAGAATTGTCCCTGATTGGGGCCAAGGATTCTGGTCCTGGGCAGTGGTTGGGCCAAGTGGCTGTCTTCAGCATGAATCCCCTGAGGGCACTGTTGTCTGAGCATTTTCCCCTGGTAGCACCCGTAGTGTCCAGGTAATAAATCCTCAGTTCTGAAGGAGGTCTGACTGTGTATGGAATATCTAAAGTAGTAAGTAATTGATATTTGGAATGCCCTGTAATATCATGTAATGAATCAGGATGTTTAACTTTTTTTTTCTTGGCTACAGACAGTTTACCCCAAATTGGTGACAGTCTTCCACTGAGGTCTACCAGTTATATTTCTGTACTTCAAAAGGCAATTATATGTGTTCAACTGAGCTTTAATAAAGGAGTAAAGGTAATACAATGGAGCAAAGAGAGTTGTTTAAACAAATGGTGCTGAAACAATTAGAAATCCACATGCAAAAAGATGAATCTAGACACAGAACTTACACCCTTCACAAAAATTAGCCCAAAATTGATTATAGACCTAAATAGAAAATGCAAACTATAAAACTTCTAGAAAGATAACATAGGAGAAAACCTATGTGACCTTTTGGTATGGTGATGACTTTTTAGATAGAACACCAAAGGCAGAATCCATGAAAAAAATTGATAAGCTGGATTTCATTACAATTAAAAATCTTTGGTCTGCAAAAGACAACGTCAAGAGAATGAGTGGAAAAGCCACTGTCAAGGAGAAGATATTTGCGAAAGATACATCTGATAAAGGACTAGTATCCAAAATATACAAAGATATCTTAAAATTCAACAGTAAGAAAACAAATATTCCAATTAAAAATTTTTACCTCAACAGACACCTCACCAAGAATGGCAAATAAACATATGAAAAGATACTTCCCATCATGTGTTATCAGGGAAATGCAAACTAACGGAATAATGAAATATTACTACATACCTAATGTCCCAAATCAGAAACACTGACAATCCCAAATCCTGGCAAGGATGTGGAGCAACAGGAATCCACACTCATTGCTGGTGGGGATGCAAAATGATACAGCCACGTTAGCAGTGTCTTAGAAAACATAATTTTACCATATGATTCAGCAATCTTGCTCCTTGATAAGTTTCTAGAGGAATTGAACATTTTTGTGCACACAAATATTTATAGCAATCTTATTCATAATTACCAAAACTTGGAAGCAACCAAGGTATCTTCAAGTAGGTGAATAGATAAACTATGGTACATCCAGACAATGGACTGTTACTCAGCCCTAAGAAAAGAGCTATCAAACCATGAAAAGGCATAGAGGAAACTTGAATGCAAATTAGTAAGTGAAAGAAGCCAATCTGAAAAGGCTGCACTGTGTATAATGCCAATCACATAACATTTTGGAAAACTGTGGAGACAATACAAATATGAGTGGTTGCCAAGGATTGAGGATGGGGTCAGGGAGGGATGAATAGGTACAGCTCAGAGGATGTATGACACCTGAGGATATATATCATCATAAATTTGTCTAAACCCATAGAATGTACAACATCAGGAGTAAACCTTGGTGTAAACTATGGATTTGGGTGATTATGATGTGTCCATGTAGGTTCATCAGTTGTAACAAATGTAACCATCTGGTGGAAGATGTTGCTAATGGACAAAGCAGCACCTATGTGGCAGCAGGGGATGATGGAAAATCTCTGTACCTTCCCATCAATTTTGCTCTGAACCTAAAACTGCTCAAAAAATAGTCTTAATTTTTAAAAAGGCAATTATACTGACTCTGACAACAGTCATCAAAAATGACACGTTCATAGAACTTTGGTTATGCACTTCACTGACTGAATTAATGAGATATAATAGCAATCATACAAAAAAGTACTCTTTAAGGGATTATCAGATTTTTATATCAAAAGATACCAGTACCAGCTAGTCATGAAATTCTAATATTCCTCCTTTCAGAGCCATGCTCTGAGGAAATGTCATTGTTTAGAATATTAAGTTGCCCTAGCTACATAAATATTCTATGACTATTACTTCAAAGAATTATAGTTAAAAACTAATTTTGAGAATGCTGGAAGCCATTTTCTCCTACTCTGCTGTTTGATCTCTTAAATGTGGTCAATAATGCCTAAAAAAGCTCTTATATCTCTTCATTACAGCTTGTTAAATTTTAATCAAAATAAAAGTAATATTTATGCCACCAATGTATTGCACTACAGCATTAGTCTCAATTCTGCTGGGGAATTCTAGTAAAATGAGCAACACAATGAAGTCTTGCTCTTGAATTTTGTAATGTTTCCAAAATCAATTTTTGGAATTATTTCATAGACAGCCTTGCAGCCTAACCATTCTGTTCAACACATAGCATTTAGCACTGTTCAGCCAATGCAGATACTTACACAACTTACTGTGCTGAAGTGTTTTACTTAGGAAGAGCTATAGTCTTGTGCCCAGAAGCTTTTTATAAAATAGTTTGTTCCTTTTAGGACCCAGGCATTTGTTCAGGGTTTAGAGAATCTTATTTTTCACTCACCAGAGGAGATATAGGCAGCAGTCTCCCCACTGACCCTCATTTCTATGCTCACATTGTTTCACTCTGGCCATTTTATCAGCTCCTTAAGGTTTCACTCAAGGTTTATTGCATGACCATTTTTGTTGTTGTTAAATATGGTTTTATAATATTTATATCAACTTTGATTCAAACTCTCCCAGGAGCTTTAAGCTAGGTTAGTGGAAAGAGCAGTCCATTGCTTTCCTAACTCTTAACCCAAGGGTTAGAGGGCGCGTTTAAACAATACTCAGAGGCTCAGCCAACTGTGAATCATCCATGTCCTGGGTGTTCCTTTTTATTACACCCATTTAGTTCCTGTCCATTTTCTCTAGCCACCTTCCTATATCCTACTTTTTCAACCTTTTCCCAAAACATACGATATGTTCACTTGCCATAGGGGAATTCAAAGTGTCATGTTCGCACAAAAGGTTAGAAAGGTAAAATGTCTGTCAAGTCAGTGGGCAGCCTGACAGTTCCTGAGCATAAATGGATAGTGTGATTAGAAATTTGAAAAGGTGGGTCGGGCAGATGCTTGTCAGGTTAGTAGCAGATTCATCAAATCAACAGTCCATAACTCAGACAGAGAGACATACTGACTCCTGGTGTATTCATTCATTCAACATAAAAAGTGGGTCAGGTACTCTCCTAAACAGGATTATAGCAGAGAACAAAGCCAGCCTGGCTTCCTGAGAGTTACATTCTGGGATTTTTTTAGGCATAGAGTAAGTAGTTCACCAACCAGCGATATCAACATTTCCAGGATCTGGTTAGAAATGCAGAATCTCAGGACTTACTGCAGACCTACTGAATCAGAATATGCATTTAAGGAGTTCTCCAAGAAATTTGTATGCACGATGAAGTTGGAGAAGTAATGCTCTAAACAGGGGTGTCAGACTTATTTTCACCGGGGGCCACAACAGCCTTGTGGTTGCCTTCAAAGGGCTGAAATCATTTTAGGACTCTATAAATGTAACTACTCCTTAACTGTTAAGGAGTTGAAATTACATTCAGCCCTTTGAAGGCAACCTTGAGGCTGATGTGGCCCCTGGTGAAAATGAGTTTGACATGCCTGCTCTAACAGATGGTATTACAGTATAACATGATGGATCACAACCTTCAGCACATCAGACTCTCCTGGAAAGCTTGTTACAACCCACACCCCAGGATTTCTGATTCTGTTGATCTGGAGCCGAGGCCATGAGTTTACCTTTCAAAAATGTTTCCAGGTGCTGCCGGTACAACCATACTTTGGTGTGGGTGACAGGAGAGTGCAAATATTTGTGGTTCAGTCCTGGCTCAGCCCATTAAAGACCTCAGCAAGTCATTTAACTCTCTAGGTTTCAGTTTTGTCATCTGTGAAATGTGGTGTTGTAACATACTGCCTCGTAGGTTTACGGTGAAAATTAAATAGCACATGAAAATTGCGCAGGCCATAGTCGGTGCTCCCTGAATGACAGAGTGTTATGAAAAGAATGTAAAGGCTAGCACTTACCCAGGGACTCCTGTGGCTCTAATGCACAGATTTAAATGAAATTGCTCTCCAGTGCCCCTGTTCTATAGGTTTGGATCCCTGAAAATTAGACCCCACCCACTTATTCACTGTCCTTGAGCAAGGACGCTCCCTCTCCTCATTCAGCCTAGTTGGTGACTTAGGTTCAGATTGGTTTCACCTGCCCAAGCTGTGGCACTTGAGATGTTTTTTTCTATTCATGTGGTGTGATATTTTTAATTATCACCCAACAGTCTACTCTCAACACCTCTGCAGTTGGGTGATTAACAGGGTCAAAATTTATCTTTTTCATCCTGTAGGACTCTTTTCATCAGTAACATTTGCAGTGTCTTTTATTGATTCTTAGTTTTCATGTATTAAAGAATATTAGATAGGAACAGATTAAAAGAAAAAGATAATTGTATTTTGTCAGGAAGGTTCTTAATTTATGTTTTCTAAACACTCCAGGTATGCTTGAAAAGCACTTTCCCTCTAGACAAACTACTTTTTAGCTTCTCAGGCCACAAAGCTGTAATTCTGAATTTGCAATCATGCAATATGTTATTACGGAAATATTAAAGGGATAAAATATCTCCTTTAATGCTCTACCTTGTTAAGTGTCAATTAAACTCAGGAAGATAATTAGAGCTAATGACACTCTGGTGATCTTGATGGCAGACAGTATGGCCCATTTAAAACAGTTCCAATTAAGTAAGTCTATCTCTGGCATACTTTTGATAAATGGTTTTCCTGGACACTCATGAATTATAGACCTAACTTATGCTCTGATTCATCCAGTCAAGAAACAGTCACTAAACCTTTACTTTGAGTTGGTCACAAAAGTAAACAGATGCAGTCCTTGCTTTCAGGAGGTCACATTCAAAGCAGAGGCAGACCTATAAACAAATGATGAGAAAGAAGTAGCACATGCAGAAAGGGAGAGAGGGATCAGGTTAATAAAATCCCAATCCAGGCAAGAATTGCTAGGAATGGCTCCCTGATCAAGGTCACACCTGGTTCTTAGCAGATTAGTGTGGACTAGCCAAGTGCAGGCAAGGTGGGAGAAATTTCAGGCAGAGAAGGTAATATGGACAAATCACAGAGATAAAATCTAGCTCCATCAGAGGCAGAGGATGAATTAAGTTTGTTTTCCAGGAGTGCATAGCGCCAGGTAAGGAACTGGTGTGTCCCTGCACCATGGTAAGGAATGTGGCCTTTTCCTGCAGGCATCGGAAGTCACCGAACTCATTGAAGCAAAATGGCAATGTAACTTGATATTTCACATGGAATCAATTTGGTGAGCATGGAGAGGGAAGATTCAAAGACAGAGAAGCCTATTAAAAGACAATTGCAATAATTCAAGTAAGAAATAACGAGTCTAAACTGCGAGTGATAGAGGGATTTAATAACTACATAGATAGTAAAATAAGGTGGTGCTTGGTGATCCGACCCTTGGGAGTGGGATGTGGTGGAGGAGGAGGAGTCAAGGATGAACCTTAGGTGGGCAGATGGGGTGAAGGGTGGACAGTGATGCTGATCTATGAGATCGTGCAGAGGGAAGCAGGCAGATGTGGGGAGATAATGAACACTGTGAGTGTTGGACATGGTGAGTTTAAGACTTTGTAGGGTATTTTCATTCTTTATATTAAGTCTGAGCCAAGGAGAGGGATCTACTCTGGATTTATTGAGGTGGTGGCGTTTGAAGTCACAGGAAAAGAGAAAAACTATGGAGTGAGGAACAATGACTGTGAAAAAAACCCAAGTGAAGAGCAACGTAAATGAACAAGCTATATGAAGAGAAGCCCACAAAAGAGAAGGCAGGGGTTGTTTAATTTAAAAAAAAATGTTTTAAGATTTTATTTATTTTTAGAGAAAGGGAAAGGGAGGGCGAAAGAGGGAGAGAAATATCAGTGAGAGAGATTGGTTGCCTCTCTCATGCCCCAGCCTGACATGTGTCCTGACCAGGGATCAAACGAGTCCCAAACGGAGCACCTAGCCTGCAATCCAGGCATGTACCTTGACCGGGGATCAAACCAGTGACCTTTCACTAGGTTGGACGATGCCAAACCCACTGAGCCACACCAGACAGGTGGGGTTGTTTAAATAGGAGGGATATAAGAAGAATCAGAAGCTGGTCTTCTGACAGAAACTAAGCAAGCAGGGCTTCAAGAAGGGAAACAGTTTTGTTGAAGCAATGAGGACGGCATCTAGAGACCTCTATTTTGAGGAAGCATGTACAGAAAATGAAGTGATCAAGAAATACGTCCCACAGACCGCAGGCGTTGGGAAGATATAGGAAAGAGGAGGAGAGAGAATAAGATGGTAGTAGAAATATTCAATCTTACTTTTCCATCAGACCATATTTTCAATGGAGGAATGTATTAAGGACTGTCACACCTGTGGAAGATCAGTCTTGACAAAGGATTGACCTTGTGAGTTGTTTAGTTTCAGGTTAATAGTTCTCAGTGAACCCAAGAGGAGATCTTTGCCTCTCATTGTAAGATGAAGAGTGACATGGCTAGCCAGGGACTCTGTTCTGAATACATTACATATTTGCAGAAATATGGACTACTTTGTGTTTCTAGTCCCATAAGTGTAATAGGTGACCTACTACCACAGAGTTAAGCAGTATTCAGCATTCTTCAAGGGTCCTCTGTTTTTTTAAAAAAAATGGTGTAGAAAGGCTTTCCCTGAACAACCAACATTCTCCATTGATTAAACCATAGATATTAAAATAATTCATATTGTCAAAACATTAGCCACAGCTCTTTGGTTTTATAGAATAGAAAACCAACTCACATCTGGCTTAAACAAAACAAAAACTGGGTGAGGACAGAAATATAACAGAAAATTGAAGAGCTATTTACTCTACCTTTCAGGTTCATCTAGAGCTGGAGTTGAAGTTGAAACAGTGCCATATGACTCAGTCTCTCTCTGTCCGACTCTGCAACCCTTTCCTCTGTATTGACTTCATTTTCAGACACACTCTTTCTACAGGGTGATATTGAATACTCCAATAGTTCCAGATATGAGTGACTTCTGGTGTCTGTATTCTTGGCAGAAGGAAGGGAATGGCAGGGTGCCCCGGCCAGACCAGGGTATGAGCCTGTCTAAGGTGCTACACCTGAACCACACAGACTAAGAATGTTGGATGGATGGCCCCCCAAAGATGCTGGGAAATGACAAAATTTTTCACTTAGAATCTTAAGGTAGAAAAATAGAGAGAAGGTGTCCTTTTGTTTTTGTTGTTGTTCTTGCAATTTTCTACTTGCTATGCAATGTAGCAACCAGGAATTAGGAAGTTGAGTTTTGTTTCTGTTTGACAATTAATTCCACGGACAACTTTGGGAAAATGGCTTAACACCTGTAGACCTAATGGTTTTCATCAGCAAAAACCAATGATATTGGACTAAAGTAGTGGTTCTCAAACTTTATCACCCACCAAAATAACTGGAAGTCTTATTAAAACTCTGAGTACTGGGTCCCATCCTTGGAGTGTCTGATTCAGTAGGTTGTGAGTAGGTGGAGTGGTAAGTGAGAACTAAAATTTCTGACATGTTTCCAGGTAATCCTAATGTGCTGACTCAGGGACCACTCTTGACAACACTGGACTAGATAATTCCTTACAACCCTTTTTTTATTCGCCTAATGCTACAAATCTATATTTTCCCTCATGGAGAACTAGCTGTAATGTCTACATCAGGGTTGGGCAAGCCCTTACCAAATCTAAACAATTAGAATCAGTGCTGAAAAGAATTCTGAGGCAAACTCCATGCTCAGACATTGATTCGTGATGTCTGCCTTCACTGTGGATGGTAACTGAGTGATGGCCACAGATCGGCCATCTCTGACCTGGGTATTCCTTGCTAAACTTCTCAGGAGACACTGTAGTGTTCATGATATAAGAAATAAGAATAACTATAGGGTGAGACAAACATCTCAAAGAGCTCAAATTTCCTAATCTAGGTTAAAAATAAGCAAACATGATAATGATGATGGTGATGATGATGACGACGGTGATGGTACCTAGTGTTAGTTTGGTGCTTAAAGGGCTTTCATATCATGTCTTATTTGATCCTCCCAACAGCTCTGTAATAAGCAGAGCAGAATGACAAATCATCAGTTCAAAATGAAAATATGAAAAAGATTAGAACAATCAGTGAAGTGATTCTAAATGAGATTTTACTTGATTTGCAGGCCAACTAAAGACCCCAGATTTTTGTTATGTCATGCCAAGAGAGGTGAACTTTGTGAGAATACATAGGTGATAAAATACAGTCTCCTTTTCACCAAAGAAAGCATTTGTTGCTATGAAACCAATAAGAAATGTTAACCTCTTTTAGCCAAAAGGAAAAATTTCAAACTGCAGTTTCTTATTTTTTATTTAGAAAGATTGAATTTTTTTATATTTTATTGATTATGCTATTGCAGTTGTCGCATTTTCCCCCTTTGTCCCCATCTTCCCAGTACCCCACTTCCCTCCAACAGTCCTCTCCTTAGTTCATGTCCATGGGCTGTGCATATAAGTTCTTTGACTTCTCCATTTCCTATACTATTCTTGAATCCCCCTACCTGTTTCATACCTAACAATTATGCTTCTTAATCCATGCACCTTTTCCCACATTCTACTCCTTCCCCCTCCCAGCTGATAATCCTCCAAATGATCTCCATACCCATGATTCTGTTCCTATTCTGGTCGTTTTCTTAGGTTTTTTTTACATTCAGTTGTTGATAGTTGTGAGTTTTTGGTCCTTTTAATGTAAATAGATTTGATCTTCATCTTTTTCTTAAGTAAGTCCCTTTAACATTTTATATAATATTGGTTTTGTGATAATGAACTCCTCTAGCTTTTTCTTGTTTGGGAAGCACATTATCTGCCCTTTCATTCTAAATGATAGGTTTGCTAGATAGAGTAAGATTGTAGGTCCTTGCTTTTTATCACTGTGAATGCTTCTTGCCAGTCACTTTTAGCCTGCAAAGTTTCTTTTGAGAAATCAGCTGACAGTCTTATGAGAACTCCTTTGTAAATAACTGTCTGCTTTTCACCTGCTGATTTTAAGATTTTCTCATTATCTTTAACCTTTGGCATTCTAATTATGATGTGTCTTGGTGTGGTCCTTTTGGGGTCCAACTTGTTTGGGATTCTTTGTGCCTCCTGGACTTGTATGTCTATTTCCTCTGCCAAATTAGGAAAATTTTCTTTCATTATTTTTTGAAATAAGTTTTCCATTTGTTGCTCTTCTTCTTCTCCTTCTGGCATCCCTATGATTCAGATGTTGGTATATTTAAAGTTGTCCCAGAAGTTCCTAATCCTATCTTCATTTTTTTAAAATTCTTTTTTGGTCCTGCTCCTCTGATTGAATGCTGTTTCCTTCCTTGTGTTCCAAATTGTTGATTTGATTCTCAGCTTCATCTGCTCCACTGTTGGTTCCCTGTAGATTTTTCTTTATTTCACTTAGTGTAACCTCCATTTCTTCCCTTGCTTTTGCCATACTCAATGAGTTCTTTGTGCATCCTGATCACCAATGTTTTAAACTCCGCAGCTGATAGGTTGGTTATCTTTGTTTTTAGTTATTTTTCTGGAGTTTTGATCTGTTCTTTCATTTGGGCCATGTTGCTTTGTCTCCTCAATTCAGCAGCTTCCTTGTGTTTGATCCTGTGTATTAGGTAAGACTGCTTTGACTCCCTGTCTTAGAAAAGACACCTATAAATCATGTGGGGTGGAGCCTTGGGTAATTACCAGGGTGAGGCAACCTGCTTCACTGCTTTATGGCTCTTTGTTGGGGGGGGATGCCTCAGAGAGGGGATAATGCCTCTCCCTAGTTTCTGGAGGTTTGCCTGGTACATGCCCCATTTTCAGTCACTTCTCCCACTTCCTGTAAGCAACTGGTGCCCTTCCAGCTATTGCCCTGGTGGTGAATCCCAGAGTGGGTGGATTTGTGTACATTCTAAGTCCATGCAGGCCCCTTAGATGGACTTTCCTGAAAATCTGGCAGTTTTTTCTGCCTCCCCAACTCCTACTGGTTTTTACAGCCAGAAGTTATAGGGCTTTATCTTCCCAGCACTGAAACCCTGGGCTGGGGAATCTGGCCTATACTCTGGGATTTCTTACTCCCAAGGTATCCCTCCTGATTTTTATCCACTACACATGAGTGTGGGACTGCCCATTCTACTGCCATCACCCCTCTGTACCACACCACGTCTCCATGCCTGTCCACCCATCTTGGTGACTCTGACCCTCCTACTCATCTGGATGAATGTGGCTTCTTTAAATCCTTGGTTGTCAGACTTCCATACAGCTCGACTTTCTGACAGTTCTGGTTGTTATTTGTTTTGAGATATAATTGTCATTCTCCCTGTGGTTGCATGAGGAGGTGAAGCATGTCTACCTATGCCTCCATCCTCACCAGACTAGAAGGACCTAATTTTAACATAATAAACTTTTTATTGAAGTGTAATACACATTCAGAGAACTATCCAAATCATATTTGAGCTGTCAAGTGAATTTTCAGAAAATAAAAGCATTTAAGTAACCAAATGCAGATCAAAAGGAAGAACACTACAGGTAACCCAGAGGTCTTCCTTCCCCCTCCCAGTAACTGACTCCCAAAGGTAACTGCTCTCCCGACTTTACACACCATAGATTAGTTTTTTCAAAGTACAGTTTGATTTATAGAAAAAAAATAAAGTGACTTACCCCCTGTGTACAGGTGTTCCTGAGTCAATTATTATTTTGTAGTATGATGACATTTGATATAACACCTGCTTACATATTTTTCATGAAAGTTCTAAAAATATTAATGTCTATATTTGGAATGTATTAAATAAAATTATTCTTGTAATATAATGAAGCTAAGAAATTCAGTAGCATATTGTCTTTCTGGAATTTAATTATATTGCAATTGTATCTCATAGCATATAGAAGATACAGCATCAAATAAGTATTACAAAATTACTGCATTAAACTTATACACTTTTTTCTTAAGAGAATCCCACAAAATTTCCCCTTGAGCCCATTTATTCTTATTTTACACATGATTCTTGTTGATTTGGTCATGTGGTTTCCAAGGTCACCACATATTAAAAGTTTGTAACAAGAATTTGGTTGAGGGGCTAACCCACATTCACATATAAATTATGTCAAGACATAACAGCTATCAGAAAGGAAAGAAACAATATAAGAGAACATTTTACTACAGAAACTAGTAAGCACCATGATGGAGTCCAATTAGCATAGAGATTAATGTACTCTGAGAGTATCACCATACTGGGGAGCAAGCTATGAGGTGCACAGCTGTGATCCTGAGTTATCTGGTAGAGTCCCAGTCACATTCAATAACCATTCTTGAAGACACCATGAAAATATGTAAAATAGTACACAGAGTTTCATCTAAAAGAGTTCTAGTACGAGGTTTGTCTGAAAAAAATCCAGCCACTGTTAATACTTACATAACAAGAATGGTTTGCATGACATCAGTGTAACCTGGCAGCCAAGGAGAGTGGACTGCAATGCACAGGCATGAACAATGACGACTTCACTGTACTAGTCAGTGGGGGTTGTAGATGCCATTTAGTGAGCACGTGTACTGTGTGGCCATCACATTCAAAATGACTGAGCTAGTAGAGCAATGAATCTGTATCATATTTTGGGTTAAGCTTGAACATTCCTCCATGGAAACTATTTGGATGATTCAGAAGGCTGCAGCTATGGGCAACTGGTAATTGGCGCTTCATCACAACAACGTGCCCACTTGTGCATCACATTTTGTGCAGTTTTTTGGCAAAATATCAAATCACCCAGATGACTCAGCACCCTCTACAGCCTCGATTTGGTGTCCTGTGACTTCTGACTTTTCCAAAAACTGAAATCACTTTTGAAAGGGAAGAGATTTCAGAACATTGATGAGATTCAGGAAAATACAATGGACCAGCTGATGGCGACTGGGAGAACTGTGTGAGGTGGTAGGGTGCTTACTTTGAAGGGGACTGAGGTGTCATTGTCATATGTCCACTGTTTCTTGTATCTGGTATCTTCTTCAATAAATGTCTCTGTTTTTCATAGTACATGGCTGGATACCTTCTGGACAGACCTCGTATGACAGAAAATTTTACAGCTCAAGAGACAAGTTCTTAGTCACTTGTTTAACATAGGAATTCCAGAAATTACTAATTACTTGAAAAATATAGAGAAGTTTTGTTAAATTGTGGAAAGAATTTCCACATTGCCAAGACAGAGCCCTCTGAAGGTTTGTCTTTTAGATCCCTGAAATAGAAGAACAGTAGATGCTCTAAGCTCCACTAGCTGTAGAAATCTCTAACACTCTAAACTCAACTTGCATTCCAAAAACCCAGTTCTTGGGGGTTCATTATGCATGTTCAGTATAAAAAATTAATTTTGGCCCTGGCTGGTGTGGCGCAGTGGATTGAGCGCGGGCTGGGAACCAGGCGGTCCCGGTTTGATTCCCCGTCGGGGCGCATGCCTGGGTTGCGGGCCGGGTCCCTGTGGGGGCCATGTGAGAGGCAACCATACATTGCTGTTTCTCTCCCTCTCTTTCTCCCTCCCTTCCCCTCTCTCTGAAAATAAATAAATAAAAATAAAATCTTAAAAAAAATTAATTTTGGTAATACGGATAAACAAATATTAAAAATGAAAATTACACAGAACTCTACTCAGAAATAAATGTTTTTTAAGATTTTTATTCATTTATTTTTTAGAGAGATGGGAAGACAGGCAGAGAAACATTGATGTGTGAGAGATACATTGATTGGTTGCCTCTCACATGTCCCCAACCAGGGACCTGGCCCACAACCAGGCAAGTGTCCTGACTGGGAATCAGACCAGTGACCCTTTGGTTCACAGGCAAGCACTCAATCCACTGAGCCACACCAGACAGGTCATAAATAAACATTTTAAACCTGGGCATCTGCTCTTTCCACTTGAAAGTACATAGTAAACAGTATTCTAGTTCTTTAAATATTTTCTCTCAACACCATTTATAATAGTTGCATAGTATTCCTTTATTTAATTGTATGATAATATATTAACCAATCCCAACTGTTGAATGTTTAGGTTCTCAATTTTTCAATATTATGTAAAATGCTGACATGAATTTACTCTAGCTAAACTTTTGGTCACATGAATTATCACCTTGGGATTAATTTCTAGAGGTGAAATGCATCTTGAAGATGCTCTACAGAAGGGTTATTTTTAGGTATTCACTAGTGATGTGAACTGCTTCTGAACCAAAATCAACAATGAGTATTAAAAATAAGTCTTCGTGTATGTGTCATTTTCCCATGATGTTTCCATCACATGGTCCCTATTTATTTTAGTTTGCTCTGATTACTTTGATTATTAGTGAGGTGGAACATTTTTATATGTTTACTAGGCATTTGTATTCTCTTTTCTGGGTATTTCTTATTAATGTACTTCATCCATTTTTCAGTTGAGATATTTAAATATTGCTTTACTATATTACTAATTCGTAAGATTTTTATTACTTAAGGAAATTAAAGTTTCACTACATGTCACAAACTTTTTTCACAGTTTGTATCTAGAATAAATAGTGTTAACTTTGCTACTCTTCTATAAAATAGTTTTAAAAGTTTATAGGATCAAACCTGTTAAACTACATTTTCTAGGGCTTAGAAAGTCTTTTTCCAGTAATATCATATAAAATGCACAAGAATATTTTTTTAGACTTGGATATTTTTAATTTAACATTTTTATCTATAAGAATTTACATTTGAAAAGACGTGAGGAAGAAAACTAACTTAATTTTTCTCTATGTATTTTGATTAGTCCTATTACCAGTTACTGGGTAATGCATTCTGAAATGCCTTTTAGAAGGTGGATAAATCAGTGTGGAAAACAACATTAAGGAGAGTTGTGACAGAGTTATTTATTGAATGCTTTCTGCAAAAAATTCAAGCCAATTTTTGATAAATATGTGGAGTAATGTGAACTGGCAAAGGATGGGGAGATGTGATTCACTTAAATAACAACTCTTGAGTCATCTTACCATGTGCCACTTTTGTCAGCTCCCCACTGTCTTTGACCCTCTTTCAGATGCCATCTTCAGTCAGGGCAAGAGTTCCCAGTGACACACAGGCACCTAGGGAGGACATCCGCCCCCTCCCACCTCTGTAGGTCATGTAGGCACTGTATGAGTTTCCCCCCCAGCTATGTCACGAGTCCCTACACTTCTCACAGTCATGTACGCAATTCTGCAGCTTCCGAGGTCTTCCTTTAGGAAGGCATGGGCTATTAACCTGCCTTTGTTATGTAATGCACCTTGAAGTGGTACTCTTCACTCTGTGGACATTCCCCACCCTGCCACACTCCTGCCTCCCTGCAGGAGTTGGGGGACAGTGGGGCTCTCCTGACCTCAGGAGACCCATTAGAGAAGGACCAGATGGTCATGCCCCCAGGGTAGGACTAAGATTAGCTTGATATTTCTTTGGAGCCACATGGTAGAAAGAGAAAAATGAGATGCGTCAGCCAGGTACAGGGCAGTTGGTGGGCACAGAGGCTGTACTGAAGCTCTGACAGGTGTGGCTCACCCATTCAATTCCCCTTCAGGGCACGTGCCTGGGTTGCAGGTTTGGTCCCTGGTCTGGGCATACAAGAGGCAGCTGATCAATGATTCTCTCTCACATCAATGTGTCTCTCCCTTTCTTTCTTCTTCCTTTCCCTTCTCTCTAAAAATGAGTAAATAAAATCTTTTTTTAAAAAAAGATGTACTGAAGAGTTTGAAAATACTTTTCACTGCTCAGGAATTTTAAAATATATGCTCATAAAGATGATTTCTCCTACTTCAATAATAATCGAATAGAATTTAGTCATTGAAAGATGTTTAATGGAGAGTATTAACAATGTAAAGAAACTTAAAAGATTAAGCTAATGTAAGCTCAACTGGAATGTCATTAATTGAGAGGAGTAATCCCTAATGCCTTAATCCATAGATTCATTAAGGATTTGAAAGAAATTATGAATAATTTGTTCCATTAACTAAATGAGGTTTTAAGATATTCTTGGAAAAACAAGAGCACAGGGCAACTTTAAGTGGATTTTAAGAGGTTGGCAGGGTGAGCTGAGTTCTGACAGAGATTTAGAGAAGAGAGAACCTGACAGAGAAGCTATAAAAGGCATAGCATCTTGATAGACCTAACACCTGAGAACATTCTAAAGTCAGAGAATGACTTTTTCGGGTCAGAAAATGTTATCGTTGAGTACTGCAGTACAAAGTTCCATTTCTTTATTGTTCTTATTTGTTTTTCCTTAATATTCACAGTTCTTAAAAAAGTGAGTGTCTTATTACAACACCTTCCATAAGAAAGTTAGCTACACATAATACGTCTGTTAAACTCCAAGTATAATAGATGCACCGAGAAAATAATCAACTCTAAGCATAAACATAGCATTCAATATTTATGAGCTACAATAACTTGCCCTACTCTACTCATCTAAGTTTATTTATTACTGCTGCCCAACACTAAATTTTCTGTTTAGAAGAGAACTTGTGGATGGTATAGATCAGTGGTTCTCAAATGTCAGCCTGTGTCAGAATCCACAGGAAATTTTTAAACATTAGAAAGATTGCTGACCCCATCCACGGAGTTTCTGTTTCCACAGGTCTGGGGTCTGAGAATCTGTATTTCAATCATGTTCACAAATGATGCTGATGTTGCTGATCCAGGAACTCTTCTTTGAGAATCACTACTGTAGAGCTTCCCATACAATTAATAAATCAAGAATCAAAATGAGTTGCTGATAATCATAACACTAGTTAGTGACATAATTAGCAACTTCATTACAAACTTCAGAGCAGGTTTTCAAGGTTAGACTTGTGACTCTAGACCTGCATGTAAATACTGTTGTCTTATTAAATAAAAATTGGTTTTGAAGTTACATATGTCTGTGCATGTGTGTGTGTGTGTATTCTGCATGCATCAATTGTTTCTAAGATATTGAAAGTCTCCACCATTCACATACTCTCCTAAATAGAAACCTTGACTAAATTCATGAATCTATTCTTTTTCTGATGTATGTAATTGACTTCCAGTTCTGAAGGATTTTAACTCTTTAATGTTTTTCAATTTCCCATCTTCTTCTCTTCATCCCCAAAGCCAACACTTTGTTTTGGGACCTCACCAGTTTTTTTCTAGAAGACAGTAATTTTCTAAGCATCCTTTCTGCTTCGTTCTAGGCTTGCTTTGATTCGTTCTCAAGGTTCCATGTTGTCTTTCTAAAAATTCAATCTGTTTTATAATGCACACCATTTTCTTCCGTTTTACTTTGAATAAATACTTTTCATGGTAAGTTTAAAAAATGGGAAGTAAAAATTTACTGGAACATTTTGAAAGTTTTTCAAAAATATAAGGAAGAAAATTAAAATTAATTATGATTCCTCAGCCCACAGTTCACATTTTGGTATGTTTCCTTTTTACCTTTTACTGAGATATAATTTATATGCCATAGAATTTACCCATTGAAAGTATACAATTAGTGATTTACAGCATATTCACAGAGTTGTATAACTACTGTCACAATCTAATTTTAGAACATTTTCATTATCCCTTCACTCCTTTCAGAGCTGTAAGGAAACACTAACCTTTTTCTGTCTCTATAGATTTGCCAATTCTGGATATTTCATGTAAATGGAATCATAGAATATGTGGTCCTTTGTGATTAGTTTCTTTAACTTAGCATAATGTTTTCAAGGCTTATGTGTGGTAGCATCCATCAGTACTTCATATTTTTATTGCTGAATAATATTCCATTGCATAGTTATACAAATTTTTTTATTCATTGTTGGCTATTTGGGTTGTTTCCACTTTTATTATCATAAATAACCCTGCTATGTACCATCAGGTACACATTTTTTTGTGGTCATATATTTTCATTTTTTATATAACATTTTGAGAAACTACAAATTCATTTTCCAAAGTGGCTGCAACATTTTATATTCCCAGCAGCAATTTGTAAGGATCCTAATCTCTCTACATCCTTTCCAAACTTAATTATTGCTTGTTTTGTTTTTAATTATAGCCATATTTGTTGGCATGAAAAGGTATCTCACTGTGGATTAGTATTTCCTTAATGAATAATGATATTGAGGATCTTTTCATGTGCTTATTGGCCATTTGTATACCTCCTAGAGAGTTGTATATTCAACTCCTTTGTCAATTTTTAGTTATTAGTTGTCTTTTTATTATTGAGTTGCAAGAAACACATACTGATTTTGAATACTACTCTTGTTAGAGAGAGCATTTGCAAATATGTTCTACCATTCTGTAGATTATCTTTTCACTGTATTTTTGGAATCCTTTGAAGCACAGTTTGTGATTAGGATGCAGTCCGCTCTCTGCTGTCTTTCTTTGCTGTTGTTGTTCTTGTGCTTTTGGGGTCAGGTCCAAGAAGCCATTGCCTGACCTGACGCCATGAAGATTCACTCCTATGTTTTTTTTAAGAGTTTTATGTTTAGGTCTATAATCCATTTTGAGTTAATTTTTCTAATTTTTAAATCCTCACCTGAGGACATTTTTCATTGCTTTTAGAGAAAGAGAAATGGGGAGAGAAACATAGACAAGAGAGGGAAGCATGATTGGTCACCTCCTGGACCAGGAATTCACACCTGGACACCAGTGATCAAACCTGTGCGTTTTTGGTTACAGGATGATGCTCCAACCAACTGAGCCACACTGGCCAGGGCCATTTTGAGTTAATCATTGTGTATAGTGTAAGGCAGGATTCCAACTATATCCTTTTGCATGAAGATATCCATTTGTCTCATAGTTATTTGACAAAAAGAACATTCTTTTCATATCGAATGGTATTGCTTCCCTTGTTGGAATCAATTGACCATAAATGTAAGAGTTAATTTCTAGGCCTTCAATTTTATTCCATTGGTCAATATGGCTATCCTTTGCTAGCACAAAACTGTCTTGATTATTGTAGCTTTGTAAGAAGTTTTAAGTTGCAGAATGTGAGTCATCCAACATCATTTTTCTTCTTGAAGATTTTTATTTTTCCTATTCTAGGTCCCTTGCATGTTCAAATTAATTTCTTAATTTTATTTTCAGATTCTTCATTGCTTTTGTATTGAAATACAATTATATCTTTTATTTCACAACCTTGCTGTGCTCATTTGTTAGCTTTAATATTTTCAAAAACTGGATTTGGTAAGACTATATACACTAGATCATGTCAAACAAACAAACAAAAAAAGAGATGATTTACTTCTTTTCCAATCTGGATAACTTTCATTTCTTTCTTTATTTTCTTGCCTACTTGTACCAGCTAGATTTCCACTACAATGTGGAATAGAGGTGATAAGAAGAGACATATTCTTCTCTTGCTCCTGATCTTAGGAAAAAGCATTTAGTCTTTCACTGTTAGGTGTGAGGTTACATGTGGGGTTTTTGTAGATGCCCTATAGCAAGTTAAGGAAGTTCCTATTCCTAATTTGTTTAGTCAGTCACTACCACCTCCTTTTAAAATCCTTCAGTAGATTCCTATTTCTTATCAGATAGCGTTCATGTTGTATAGCCTGACGTTTAAGACCCTCCTATAGCTTCCCCTGCTTATTTTTCCAGCTTTGTATCCTGATATTCCTTGTGCACCATTACTCTAACTCCATCTCCAAAATATTTAGTTCCTGTCATTCCTAACTTACCACGTTACCTCGTGCCTCTCTGCTTTACCTGCTGCTTCACCCCCTACCTTACACCTCTTAATTGTGCTTCATGACACAGCTCAAGTGTCACTAAGTTCAAAAAGTTGTCAATCTATTAGATTTGGCTTAAGTACTTTTCTCCTGTATTCTCATAACATATGCACACATTTCTATGCTAGAATTCATTGTACTGTTCTGCATTGTTGATTTACATTTCTGCCTCTTCATGCAGGATAAAATGCTTATAGGCAGAGGCCATATTTCATGTATATTTCAGCCACAGGACCTGGAACCCACTCTCTAAATTGATGGACAGATGGATGGATGTAAAAATTTATGCCATTTTTTTTACTTTAGTAAACCACTTATTCATCGAATTTATTAGGGTGACATTGATTAATAAAATTATATAGGTTTCAGTGTACAATTCTATAATACATCCATCATCTGTATATTGTACTGTGTGTTCACCACCCCAAATCAAGTTTTCCATCACCATTTATCCCCCTTTACCCTCTTCTACCTTCCTCCTCCCCCTTCCCCTCTGGTAATCACCATACTGTTGTTTGGCTATGAAAACTGTATTTTATTTTATTTATTTTATTTTATTATTTTATTTTATTTTATTCTGTTTACTCTCTTTACCTTTTTTACCCAGCCACCCCACTCGTCCCTTCTGGCAGCTGTCAGTCTGTATTCTGTATCTGTGAGTCTGTTTCTTTTTGTTTGTCAGTTTATTTTGTTCCTTAGATTTCACATATAAGTAAGATCGTATGGTATATGACTAGCTTATTTCACTTAGCATAAAATTTTCTAGGTCCATTCATGCTGTCACAAAAGATAAGATTTCCTTCTTTTTTATGGCCAAGTAGAATTCCATTATGTAAATGTACCACAGCTTTTGTATCCACTCATCTACGGATGGGCACATGTGCTTTTCCCAGATCTTGGCTATTGTAAATAATACTGCAATGAACATAGTGGTGCAAAGCGATATAATCTTTCAATTAATATTTCAGGTTTCTTCAGATATATTCCCAGAAGTGGAATCACTGGGTCATCAGGCAGTTTCATTTTTAATTTTTTGAAGTAACTCCATAGTGCTTTCCACAGCGACTGTATTCCCATCAACTGTGCACAAGGGTCCTTCCTCTTTTTCCACATCCTCACCAACACTTGTTGTTTGTTGATTTATTAATGATAGCCATTCTGACAGGTGTGAGGTGATATTTCATTGTGATTTTAATTTGCATTTCTCTGATGATTAATGATTTTGAGCATCTTTACGTATATCTATTAGCCATCTGTATGCCTTCTTTGGAGAGGTGTCTATTCAGGCCTTATGCCCATTTTTTAATTGGATTCTTTGTCCTTTCAGTGTGGAGTTTTATAAGTTCTTTAAAAATTTTGGATATTAACCCCTTATCAGCTGTACCATTGGCAAATGATACATCATTCAGTGAGTTGTCTTTTCATTTTGTTGATGGTTTCCTTTGCTGGGCAAAAACTTTTAGCTTGGTGTCGTCCCATTATTTATTTTTTTCTTTTGTTTCCTTTGCCAGAGGAGATACATTAGAAAAAAATGTTGCTATGAGAAATGTTCGAGATTTTACTGCCTATGTTTTCTTCTAGGATTTTTATGGTTTCGGTTCTAACATTTAAGTCTTTGATCCATTTTAAATTTAGTCTTGTGTGTGGCATAAGAAGGTGGTATGGTTCATTTTTCTGCACATATCTGTCCAATTTTCCCAAAACCATTTATTGAATAGACTGTCTTTACCCCATTGTATGTCCTTGCCACCTTTGTCAAATATTAATTGACCATAAAGGCTGGGTTTATTCCTGGGCTCTCTATTTTGTACCAATGATGCACATGTCTGTTTTTATGACAGTGTGTTGCTATTGTGATTGGTATGGCTTTATAGCATAGGTTGATATTAGGTAGCATGATGCCTCCAAATTTGTTCTTCTTTCTCAAGACTGCTGTTGGTGACTTGGGGTCTTTTGTGGTTCCATAAAAATTTCTGAAATTTTTGTTCTAGTTCTGTGAAATACACCCATTGATATCTGGATAGGAATTTCATTGAATCTATAGATTGCTTTGGATAGTATAGGCATTTTAATTATGTGAATTGTTCCTAGCCATAAATACAGTATATGTTTCCACTTATTTTTTTAAGGTTTATTTTATTCTCATTTGAGAGAGAAGGGAAAGGAGAGAGAGAGAGAAAGAGAGAGAAGCACCAATAGATTGCCTTCTGCATGCACCCCAATGGGGGATTGAGCCCACCACCTGGGTATGTGCCCTTACTGGGAATCAAACTGGTGACCTTTTGGTTAATGGATGATGATCCAACCAACTGAGCCACACCAGCCAGAGCACCACTTATTTGTTTTTAAAATATTTTTCATTGCTTTCGGAGAGAGGAAGGGAGAAAGAAACATCAGCGCCCTGCCTGGGAACCAAACGTGTAATCTTTCGGTTATGGGATGAGAACAGGTCTTTTACATTCTTGGTTAAATTTATTCCTGGGTATTTTATTTTGCTTTTTTGAAGCAATTGTGAACGGAATTGTTTTCTTAGTTTCCCTTTCTGATAATTCATTATGGTGTATAAAGATGCAACTGATTTCTGAATATTTATTTTGTGTCCTGCTACTTCACTGAATTCATTTATCAGTTCTGATAGTTTTTTGGTGGAATCTTTAGGGTTCTCTATATACATCTTGTCATCCAGAAACAATAGCAGTTTTACTTCTTCTTTTCCAATTTGAATGTCTTTTATTTCTTCTTTTTGTCCAATTGCTGTGGCTAGGACTTCCAGTACTATGTTGAATAAGAGTGGTGAAACCAGATATCCTTGTCTTGTTCCTAATCTTAATGAAAACACTTTTTAGTTTTTTCCCATTGAGTATGATGTTGGCTGTGGGATTTTCATATACAGCCTTTATTATATTGAGGTATTTTCCTTCTATTTCCATTTTGCTGAGAGTTTTAATAATAAATGGGTTTTATGAAATGTTTTTTCTACAGCTATCGAATGATCATGTAATTTTTATTTTTCATTTTGTTTATGTGGTGTAACACATTTAATGATTTGTGGATATTGTACCAAACTTGGATCTCTGGAATAAATCCTACTTCATCATGGGGTATGATCTTTTTAATGTATTGTTGGATCCTGTTTGGTAATATTTTGTTGAGGATTTTAGTATCTATGTTCACCAGGGATATTGGCATATAATTTTCTTTCTTTGTAGTATCTGTAACTGGTTTTGGAATTAGGATAATGCTGGCCTTGTTAAATGAGCTTGGCAGTCTTTCCTTCTCTTGAATTTTTTTTTTTTTTGAATAATTTGAGAAGGCTAAGTGTTAGTTCTTCTTTGAATGTGTAGTAAAATGTACCTGTGAAGCCATTCGGTTCAGGATTTTGTTTGCTGGGAGTTTTTGGATGACTGCTTCAATTTCACTAGTTGTAATCTATCTATTCAGGTTTTCTGACTCTTCCTGATTCAGTTTTAAATTTTATGTTTCTAGAAATGTATCCATTTTGTCTAGATTGTCCAAGTAGCTGACATATTGTGCTATGTAATGTTTTCTTAAAATCCTCGGTGTTTCTTTGGTGTCAGTTGCTATCTTTCCTCTTTCTTCTGATTTTACTTATTTAGGTCCTCTGTTTTTTCTTGAGTCTGGTTAAATATTTGTCAGTCTTCTTCATCTTTCAAAGGCCAGCTCTTTGTTTCATTGATCTTCTGTTCTGATCTTTATTTTTTCTTTCTTCTACGAAGTTTGGGCTTTGTTTGTTGTTCTCTTTCTAGTCCCTTTAAGCATGAAGTCAGACTTATAAGAGAGGTTTTTGTTTGTGTCTTAAGATAGGCCTGTAATGCTGTGATTTCCCCTCTTTGGCCTGCTTTTGCTTTCTCCCATAGATTTTGGGCTGCTGTGTTCTCATTTTCATTTGTTTCAAGGTGTCTTTTGACTTCTTCCTTGATCTGGTTGTTAACCTGCTCGTTGTTTAGTAGCATGTTATATAGGCTCCATGTGTGTGTTTTTCAGTTTTCTTCTTGTGGTTGATTTCCACTTTCACACCATTATGGTTAGAGAAGATGCTTGATATGATTTCAGTCTTCTTAAACTTATTGACTTGTTTTGTGTCCTAACATGTGGCCTATTTCGTAAAATGTGCTCCTGAAAAGAATGTATATTCTGCTGCTTTCAGGTAAAATGCTTCAAAGCTGTCAATTAAATCTATTTAATCTAGTATATCATTTACAGCTGCCATTTCCCTGTTGATTTTCTGTGTGGAAGATCTGTCCACTGTGGTTAATGGGTGTTAAGATCCTCCATTTTGACTGTGCTACTGTAGATCTCTCATTATGTCCATCAAGATTTGCTTTATATATTAAGTGCTGCTGTGTGGGTGCATAATTGTTCACAAGGGTTGTACCCTCTTGTTGGATTGATCCCTCTACTATTATGTAGTGTCTTTCTTTGTCTCTTATTATAGCCTTTACTTTGAAATCTACTTTGTCAGATATAAGTATTGCTACTGCAGCTATTTTTTCCATTTGCATAAAGCATCATTTCCATCCCTTTAATTTTAGTCAATGTGTATCTTTCATTCTGAAGTGGGTCTCTTGTAGACAGCATGTATATGGGACTTGTTTTCTTATTCATTCAGCTGCCCTATGTCTTTTAATTGGAGAATTAAGCCATTTACACTTAAAATTGTTACTAATAAGTACATATTTATTGCAATTTTATTTTTTAAACTATGTTCCCCCTTTTCTCCCCTTCTTCTTCTTAATGTAGACCCTTTAACATTTCTTATAATACTAGTTTGGTGGTTATGATCCCCTTAACTTTTTTTCTTATCTGGGAAGCTCTTTATTTCTTCTTCCATTTTATTTATTTTTTCTTTTTTTAAATTGTTGTTCAAGTACGGTAATCTGCCATTTCCCCTCCCCCCTCCCCACCACCACATCCTTTCCCACCTCCCTCCCCCATTTCCATCCCCCCTTGTTGTTGTCTACACATCCTTTATAATTGTCCCTATAAACCTTTCACCCTTTCCCCCCTCCCCTCTCCCTTCTGATCACTGTCAGCCTTTTCTCAATTTCAATGTCTTTGGCTATACTTTGCTTGCTTGCTCGTTTTGTTAATTAGATTCTTGTTAATTGTGAGATCATATGGCATTTATCTTTTATCGCCTGGTTTATTTCACTTAGCATAATGCTCTCCAGTTCCATTCATGCTGTCGCAAAGGGTAGGAGTTCCTTTCTTTCTGCTGTGTAGAATTCCATTGTGTAAATGTACCACAGTTTTTTGATCCATTCATTTACTGATGGGCACTTGGGTTGCTTCCAGCACTTGGCTATTATAAATTGTGCTGCTATGAACATTGGGGTGTATAGGTTCTTTTGGATTGGTGTTTCAGGGTTCTTAGGATATAATCCTAGCAGTGGAATTGCTGGGTCAAAAGGCAGTTCCATTTTTAGTTTTCTGAGGAAATTCCATAGTGGTTGCACACGTCTGCAATCCCACCAACAGTGCACTAGGGTTCCCTTTTCTCCACACCCAATTTGTTGTTTGTTGCTTTGTTTATGATGGCCATTCTTACCTATTTCTCCTTCAATTTTAAATGATGGCTTTGTTGGGTACAGTAATTTTGGTTTTAGGTCCTTGCTTTCCATCACTTTGAATGTTTCATGCCAATTTTTTTTTGGCCTGAAATATTTCTGTTAAGGAATCAGCTCACCATCTTATGGGAGCTCCTTTGTACATAACCAACTGTCCTTCTGTTGCTCCTTTTTTGATTCTCTTTTGTCTTTAAAGTCTGCCATTTTAATTATGATGTGCCTTGGTATGGGCCTTTTGGGGTTCATCTTATTTGGGATTCTCTGTGTTTCCTGGTGCTGCATGTCTTTTTCTTTTACCAGGTTAGGGAAATTTTCAGTCATTGTTTCTTCAAATAGGTTCTCAATCGCCTGCCCTCTCTCTTTTCCTGCTGGTACCCCTATCATGAAAATGTTCTTATTCTTTACATTGTCTCAAAGGTCCTTTAAACTATTCTCATTTCTTTAAATTCTTTTTTCTTTTAACTGTTCTGACTGGGTGTTTTCTGCTACCTTGTCCAAATCACTGATTCAATCTTCTGCTTCATTCAGCTTACTGTTTATTTGTCTAGTGTGAAATGAAATATTCACATGAAATATTCTTCATTTCACATATTGTACTCTTCATTTCTAATTGATATGGTATCTATTTATGGTATCTATGTCCTTTTTCATGCTGTTGTAGTTCTCACTAAGTTCCTTTAGCATCCTTATAAACATTTTTTTAAAACTGTGTAATAAATTGCTTGCCTCCATTTCATTTGGCACTTTTTCTGAGATTTCTCCTGTTCGTTCATTTAGGGCATATTTCTTTCCCTTCCCCAATGTGACTGCCTCTTTGTGCTTGTTTCTATCCACTAGGTAGATCTATGATGCCCAGTCTTGGTAGGGCAGCCTTATGTAGTAAAGGTCCTGTGGGATTCAGTGGTGCAGTTTCCTTGATCACTTGAGCTGAGTGCTCTGGGAATGCCCTTCTGCATGTTATGTGGGCCCTCCTGTTGTAATTGAATCTTGACTGCTATTGGCTCATTTGTGTGTGGGGTAGATCCTCAGACTGGCTGACTGTGAAGATCGACTCCAATGACAGTTTATGAGCTGCTTTGCAGGTGCTGACCAAATGAAACTGAATTTGCCTCAACAGGGTCTGGTGCCTGCCAAGATGTTTCTTTGGATATGCTACTTATGAAGCTAATTAGATTCTGCCCTGAAGTTGTCTGAAGCTGGCCACTAAGTGTGTTGGTTCTGGGACTTTTGGGGAGGTACTCTGGTGAAAAGCAATGTCTGACACTGCCTGTGACTGGGTCTGGACAAATTGTTTGAAGCCAAAATTTAATCCAGTTTGTGACTGCCTCTGCTGGACTTGGGTGTGCATGGGCAGGACTAAGCTGTGCACTAAAGCTGGCTTTAACCAGCACCAGTCCCAGCAGCAGGTTAGCAAAAGTTACAAGGCACTTGAGATCCACCTCCACCTTTCTTTGCCTGCCAGCTCCCTGTTTGAATTGGTCACTGAAAGAGCCTCTAGTGGTACTCAAGTTGCATGCAGTAGATTCTCAGTCACCAGGAAGGGGTCAGTGATGTTCACCATTTCAATATAGCTTCAAAGTCAATGCCAATGCTGGACCTGAAGTCACTCAGCAAATGCCCCAGGGTATACCAAGTCTAGCTGACACCTGCCAGATGCTCACACCTTTGTCATGGGGTGATGTCTCAGGAAGTTGTTGGGGTGAGTCCAACAAACTTTATCAGGCCCTAACAGACCAAGATTTGGCCATGTGATTGGAGGGCTCCACACTGGTTTGACATGTGAGGGAAATATAGCCCCATCCTAGAGCCACACGACTCAATTTTTCCCAGATTCTGCCAAGAGCCCAGTCTCAGGAGGGTGGGGCCACCAAGAGTCATGAGGATGGGGCCAGTGGATCTCTGGTGAGGGGGAGGTGTTAGTCAGGCTTGGAGGAAGGTAGGGGGAGTGTCCTCGGCCCAGAGCCACACAACTCAGTCTGTCCCAGATCCTGCTCTGACCTAGACAGGATGGAGCCTCCAGGAGTTGAAAGAGTGGGGCTGCCTGGAACCTGAAGAGTGAAACTAGAGGATCTTCCCTGAGGGGGAGATGCCCATCTAGTTTGGGGGAAGGTGATAGGAATGATCCCCACCCTAAAGCCACACAACTCAGTCACTGACACACCCTAAGTCTGCCAGAGAGACATCTACATCCTAGCCCAGAAAGCTTACTCTTTAGCAGGGAGTCCAGAGGGTGGAGCTATTGCATTCCCCCAGGCTAATGCCATATGCAGGGGAGTGCTGCACCCAAGAAAAATGGCATCTGCAGTGTAGGAGAGTGACTCAGCACAGGATCCTGATGGCTGTCCCTTCAGCTCTCTCCCCAGAGTTACAAACCCCAATCTTTCCTCACATGACTCTAGTCTACTTTGCCCTCCCTCTACCAGAGTCCAGGGTAAGTGGCTACAAACCAAATTTTGTGCACTGGCCCTTTGAAAGGGCTCCTGCAACTCTAGCAAACACTAGTCTCTCCCTGGTGGACGGAATCCCTGCTGATTTTCACAGCCAGACGTTATGTGGGTGCCTTTACCTAGCTCTGGTGCTCTGGATGAGGAGCTTAGGTGAGGATGAGACCCCACTCTTCAGGGGAAACCTTTGCAACTGAGATATCCTCTAGATTCTCAGCCAAAACATGTGGGAATGGGGCCAGCCCTTTTCACATCTTCATCCTTCCTATTAGTATTGCTGTGTCTTCTTCTATAAATTCTTGGTTATAAAACTTTTCTTCAGCTAACCTTCAGTTGGTTATTCAGGTTTATTGCTCTTTATTTTAATTGTAATTTCAGTTTGGCCCTGGATCGAGGTGAGTGTAGCTGCCATCTACTCCACCACCATCTTGAATCCTCTGCCATTTTTTTATATTGAGCACATAAAAATTAATTCAAAGGTTAGCACAATCCTCAGGTTCTTAGGAGGCATAAAAAGCCAAAGACCCTAAAGGGAAATTAAGTTGTTCTAGTGCCTGTGAAATATAAATGCAGTGAAAATGCATAACAAATAAACAGACATGAGGAAGAAAAGGATGTTGGAATCTAGGGTTTCTTAGAACTTGGCTCAATTTCTGGAAATAAAGCTAGGACTTGTCTCAGTTGCTTTAATGTTCCATGAATAATTCTTCCTAAGTACAGTCATCCCTCACCTCTTCCATCCCTCACTCACAATCTCTCCCACCTGTTCTTATAAATTCTGTTCCACTCAGAAAATATGGTAGAACATATATTAAGTAATAAACCATGTTCATGTTACAAAAAAAGTAAGAGTTTCAGCCTGTAATCACAATAAAACCAAGTTTCATCAAATTGTCAATTCTCACATATGAGATTGAGTGAGACATCAAAAGCAGCCAATAATTAAATGTCAAAATGTGCAGTGCAGACAATAACAGTTCAGTGGATGGAAAGACTCATTCAGTTGACAATTATTGACCGTGTGCTAGCAATATGCCAGGTGGGTATGTAATGTTGAATAATTCAGAATCTGTGTGCTCAAAGAATTTATAGTCTACTAAAGAAGTAATGCAAGCTAACATATAATTTATTCATTCAGAAAATACTATTAAAAACCATCATAAACAGTATCCTGGGGGTGCTCACATCACAGTAATGAATAAAAATGACCAGAATCTCAGCCCATGTAGAGCATACATTCTAGTGGAGAGAGGCAGCAATAAACAAATAGATAAATTATATAGTGTGTTAAGAAATAAGTACTATGGAAAAGAAAAAAGAAAACACAGGTTAGGGTGATTGAGACTGCTGGGGCATGGATGAGAATGAGTTGTAATTTAAAGTAGGGTTATTGTCAAATTGATGGTTGCCAGATGGGAAAAGGTTTGGGGAGCTGGGTAAGAAAGGTGAAAGAATTAAGAAGTACAAATTTCCAGTTATGAAAGTAGTCACTGGGATGTAAAGTACAGCATAGGGAACTATGTATGATGGTAGATGGGTACTAGCTCTATCAGGGTGATCATTTCACACATTATATAAACGTCTAATCACTGTTGTACATCTTAATATAATTTTGTAGGTCAGCTGTAATTAAGAAATAACAAAATAAAGTAGCCTTATTGTGATTAGCTTTATTGAGAAGGCGACATTGGAGCTAAAACTAAAAGGAGGTAAGTTTGTTGACCATACAGCCATTGAGGGAAGAAAGTTCTAGGTGTGGAGGGAATGGTTAAGCCAATGCCCTGAGGTGAGGGTACGCTAGGAATATTCACAGAATAGCAAGAAAGCTGTAGTTCTGGAGTTAAGTGACAGGGAGTGGTGGTAGGAGATGAAGCCAGAGAGGTTGGGGAGCCCTTTGGGCCTTGGGCAGAGGTTAGTCTTAGTAAAATGGGGAACAACGGAGGGCTTCGAGCAGAAGAGTGATGCAATCAAATTTACATTTTAAACAGATTGCTCTGCTTATTTGTGAAGAATAGAGTTGAGAAGAATAGATTTGTGAAGAATAGATACAGAGAAACCAGTCAGGACACCATGGACATAATTTAGGCTTGAGATTATTCTAGTGACTGAATTCAAAGTGGAAACAGTCCAAGTTCCAGGTGAGAAGATACCAGATTCTGGATGTATTTAAAGTTAGAGCCAGCTTTGAGTGTGTGATTTTTGAAACAGAGGGGAGTCAAAGACAAAATCAGGATTTTTGTAGGAGCTGCTACCTAGGAGAATGGAAAGGATTGGGAGGAAGGAAAAGACTTTAGATAAAACCAATTGGTGATGGTGTCAGGGGAATTAGGAATTCAGTTTTACATATCAGATGTGTGAAATCTTACCCTAGCTTGGTAGCTCAGTTGGTTGGGACATTATCCTGATGAGCCAAGGTTGTGGGTTCAATCCCCAGTCAGAGCACATCCGACAAGAAAGCAACCAACGAATGCATAAATAAGTGTAACAACAAATTGATGGTTTTTTTTCTCTTTCCTCTTCTTCCATTCTCTTTCTAAAATCAATAAATTTAAAAAAAATTTTAAAGAAAGTATGAAATCTTCCAGGTGGGGCTATCACATCAGCAGCTGGATATATAAGTACCAAAGCAAAGTTTAGCACAGGATTCTATGGGAACATGTGCAAAGGGCACCCATATGAAGTTTCCTGAGGAAATGACAGTTGCTGAAAAAAAAAAAGCTGATGTGATCAAGAAAGTTTCATTGAACAAAAGAAAAAAAGTGGCTGCAGATAGAATAATGAGAATTCCAGACCTAGGGAACATCTAAGCAAGATCCTTAGAACAGCAACAAGCATGGTGAGTTTGTGAGAATGAATAGAGAGCCGTGCCTGGGGCGAGGTGTCTGTACCGGCAATATCAGGGCAAGAACATGGACAGGTAACTTGGGGCCAGCTTTGCGGACCCCCTGAAAACTAGACTCCTCTCCTAGAAGCCAGCCTGGCCCATTGGTCAGGTCGAGGCTCCCTCCCAAGCCTTCCACAGCCAGTGTTCACACTTCAAACTCAGCACCCTCCTAGAGTCTTCTAAGATTCTGTTCACTTTTTTTTCAGCCTTCTTAGATTGTAAAATCCTCAGGAGCAAAGACTACATTTTGATTTTTATCTACCACAATAACTCATTAGTGAGATTTTAATAAATATTTGTTTGGAGAATAAATTATATTTGACACACACACCTCCTGATCACATTTTCATTTCTGTGCCTATGGGGTTTTTAATTAAAAGAAGAATCCTTGTCTTTATTGAATAGGTGAACCTTCCATTATAATTAGCCTACTTTATAAGAACACACAAGAAAGATTGCACAGAACAGGATTTTTCAAAATAGCAACTACCAAGTGACAGAGAGCACAATACCCCTCAAGCTGCTGAGGAGGAACATTTGGAAACTTGAAAGTAGAGAAAAGATGGGTTTTATGAATTAATTAAAGAGAAGAAAATGGCTGGTGGATTCGCAGTGAGAACATTTATCTCAGCTAGTTGGATACCTTATATGGATGAAAGAACTAAAGTGCTCACTTAGATAATAAGAACTTTGGCATTTGATACTTATCCCTTCAGAGACTTGTCAGCAGAGCTCTGCTGTTCAGACATGACCCACTAATGTGCACTTCCCTCTGTAATGTATGGAAGTCCATTTTTATCATGCAAACCCTCTACAGAATTCAAGCTCCTAATGATGTCCTGTTCATAGGTAAGATAGAGCCCCAATTGTAATGCATGGTTCTGTTTTGTCCGAAAAGGAGAGAGTAATCGCTCTTTAATTTCTGCTTCTTTTCTCAACTCAGATATATCAGCCACAGATACACTTTGCATGTAAACTCCAAACTCTCTTCCAAAACAGGATCTATCACAACAGATGCTTAAATTTAGAGAAGAAAAGAAATAGTGATAAAAACAAATGCATGCCCATTACTTTCCCTCCTCTGCCCCAACAAAATCCCTTTTTTCCCTAATTCACTGCACAGAAACCAGTAATCAGTTACACTCCAGCTCCTTTAATCCAAGATGTGATTTTTAGGCATATCTTCCTTATTATAAACGTCCAAGGCAAAAATACTTAATGATAATCATCAGGATGGAAGGGAACATAACACAGTTCCTGATGAATTGACATAACTCCAGGAAGTTTGGCATAAAATTCTTTCTTGATAAAATCTTCTTAATCAAAAATTTACCTGGAGACAAAATTCTTTAGTTTTAAGGATTTTCTAGTATATTGAACCTTATTATTTCTAGTGATAAATTTAAAATAAGATTTATCTTGGACCGAGTTCGAAGGGATTTAGCTCCCCAATGGACCATATCACAATGGAGACCACACCACACACTCTCTCCCACGAGGGTTGCTCCGCACAGCCTGAATGGTTAGCAGAGAACAGTTGGTCGTTCCCGGCTCAGGAAGAATATCCAGCATCATGTCTAGAATGCGTCTAGATGTACAATAGATCTCCGTTCTCCTTCCTGACACCTGGCTCACAGTCTGTAATTTCACCTCATCAGAAAAGGACATATGTTTGAGAAGGAAAATGCTCTTTCTAAAAGGGAGTTAAGCTTCACTGAAATGCACAGATTTTATTTATATTTTTAAATGTAACTAATTATGTCTATAGGACTATTAATATTGTAAATATAGCCTTGTAGTTAGGATTTACTAAACAACACATTAATAAATCTAGTTGTTTATACAATTTAAACTCTATTTTAACACATGAAATGGCATTTGAAATTAGAATAAAATACCTACAGAAATATTGCATTGCTGATGATAAAGTATTTTGTACAGTTAATTTTTAAACCAGTTATCAAAGGAAAAACATAGATTTTGTTTAGTACAAATTCCATTCTCAAGAAAAAAATTACATGTATAATAAATAAGCTGTCTGATAGTTAAATAAGTTTTTTAAATTAAGTAAGCCTCTTAATGCATATTGCGTCTTCTTAACAATTAAGAAAATTGCCCTAGCTGGTGTAGCTCAGTGGATTGAGCATGGGCTGTGAACCAAAGGGTCACTGGTTCGATTCCCAGTCAGGGCACATGCCTGGGTTGCAGGCCAGATCCCCAGTAGGGGCCACGTGAGAGGCAACCACACATTGATCTTTCTCTCTCTTTCTCTTTCTCCTTCCCTTCCCTTCTGTCTAAAAATAAATAAATAAAATCTTTTAAAAAATTAAGAAAATTATAAAAGAAAGTTGTGTTTTTATTCAGAAGTTCAGACATCCCAGTAATTGTCCTAAGTACGATAGAAAAAAGTAATGACTGAACAACTAAGGGTCAAGACTTTCTTTTTCTTTGACAGATGGAGTGTTTTAAAAGCTGATGTCTTGTCTAAGGAGAATTTACTTAAATTTACTTATTCACTGAGTATTTGTTAAAAGTTTTTCATTTGCTAGGTTTTATACAAAAAAACCAATCAGACACAGACTCTAATTTTTATTGTATTCATTCAACAAATACTTCCTGAGATCTTATTATGGGTCACACACTGTTCTGGACCCTGAGAATGTATAGCGGGGCAAGACCAGGTCCCCGCTCCCCTGGAGTGCGTAGTTCATTGGGTTGTAGGGAGGAGAGTATAGAAAATGATAACTAAACAAATGAGTAAACAAGACCATTTCAGGCACTGATTAGTGCTATGAAAAAAATAAAATAAGGCCTGGCTGGTGTAGCTCAGTGGATTGAGCGCGGGCTGGGAACCAGAGGGTCCCGGTTCGATTCCCCGTCAGGGCACATGCCTGGGTTGTGGGCCAGGTCCCCAGTGGGGGCCATGTGAGAGGCAACCATACATTGCTGTTTCTCTCCCTCTCTGTCTCCCTCCCTTTCCCTCTCTCTAAAAATAAATAAATAAAATATTTAAAATAAAATAAAATAAGAGGATATAATTAAGTTGGGAGTTGGAAGCAATAGGAGAAGTACATCTCAAGAAATAAAAATTGAGTTCATACCATGGAGAAGACATTCAGTCCCAGGCAGTGGCTTCTAGGCTGAGGAAATAGCAAGTGCAAAGACCTTTAGAAGGAAGTTAAAACTAATCATATTGGAAAGTGGAAGCTTTCTTCTTCCTTCAACTCCCCTCCTCTCCTCCACCAGCTGTATTCCACCTGATGTTACAACCTGATCCACCTCTTTTCTCTTCACCTGGAAATAGACTCACTAGACCAGGGACTGGCAAGGTTTCATATGCCAATGGCAAGAACAGACTTTTTTAAATTTTATCTGCATAGTCGCTTTTACAAATTCTTACATTTTGCATGGAAGCATTATTAAATTAAGAAATATATACATCATTTATAACTGAGAGAAATAAGCTCTGGCATACGGAGCAAATATCTTGAGCCCTGGTGCTATTTATCTCAATGAGAGACATTGCCTTTACCTTCAGTCGCTCTTAGGCTGACACCGCAGCAGTTGACCTATGTGGGTGTTGTTAGCATGTTGAGAACAGCAGTCTATAGAGGAAAACACCCAGTGTATTAAGAAAAGCTGGCATCTTGGATACAGATATCCAGAATTGATGGGGAAATGGTAGTCTCCATGTTGTTGACAGAATACCCCAAATCTTCAGGCCATTCATCAGCACGGTTATTTATCTTCTTCAAGTCAAAAGAAGAAATATGTCAGGCTTAAAAGCCCTAATGGAAACAGGAAAGAGAGAGAGAGATTTGTAAGAAGCAGTTTTGAGTTTTGTTTTGGTTCCCCCAAAGAGGGCTTTTTTGGCGATACTATTAAAATTAGACATATTTCAATAGGACTAACATATAATATATAAAAGCTTTGACTGAGTAATCCATTCACATAGCATATAAATCAAAATAATATAAAGAAGTATTCAACAAAATGTTTCTACTTCATTCCTATTCTTCATTTCCACAGGGTAACTTTTTATTAGTTTTTTGTGTCTTTGTCTTTTATGTAACAGAAACATAAGTATGTATTATTATTTTCTCCTTTTTGTTCAAAGATTCCATACTCTACACAGTGTATATATTTTGCTTTATCATTTAAACAGTATGTCTGGAGGATTTCAGCATATCATTTTAGAGAAAGGAAATATTTCCACACCTACACATAGAGAATTTCCCCCCTTATTTTCTATTACGTGTGCATTAAATCCCATTATATGGATGTACCACAGCTTGCTAAACATAGTCCTTTATAAATGAATATTTGGTATACTTCTGATTTTTTGCTATTGCAACCAATGCAACAACTAACAAGTTTTTAATTCATCATTCACCACATGTGCAATTATATCCACAAGATAAATCCCCAGCAGGAGGATTTTTGTATAAATTAAAAATTATCCATTTGAAATGTTGGTAAGTATTCAGAAATATCCTTCCATCGGGGATTCAGTACAATATCCACCGCCATCAGTAATGTATGAAAATGCCTGTTACCCAAGGCCTTATCAACCGAATGAATTTACGAACTTTTGAATTTTGACAGCCTGCTAGAATAAAAAATGTTTTCTCAGTGAAAGTTTAATTTGCATTTCTCTGTTATGACTAAAGTGGAGCATCTTTTCATATGTTTCAATGGATTTGAATTTCCTTTTCTGTTAATTTCCTGTTCATATCCTTTTCCCATTTTTTATTATATTGTCGGTCATATCATTTTATATTAGACAGATTAGCTCTTTGTGGTACAATTTGCAAACATTTCTAATAGTTTTTTCTTCAATTGGTTTTGATTTTACTTGCAGAATATATGTTTTTTGCTTTGTTTTGTTCTTACTAGGTAAAGAGATTTTTTTATTGTAACATGTATCAATTTTTTATGGCTTTGGATTGTCTCCTAAAATTTTATGTTTCTTTTTATTTTACATTTAAAATTTTCATTCATTTGCAGTTTATCCTTGTGTACAGTGTGAGTGTTTTGCTTTATGTTGTTTTGCTTTATCCTAGAAGGCTGCCTGGCTTTCCAACGCAATTTATGAAAATATTCATTTTTGTCCTCTCTGTTTGCCATGTTCATCATATGCCATCTATACTTAAGTCTCTTCATGCATAGATACTGTACTGTTTTAACTACTGAGGCTTAAAAGTAAGTATTAACATCCACTAGACCCAGTTCCTTTGAATAATCATTCTACTCAGTCTCAATCCATTGGCTGTGAACAGAAACAGAGCTGATTATCTGAGAGTGACTGTGTGATTTCTTGGGTCAGAAGCCAACGACCTCCATCCAAGTGGCCTCCCTCGCTCTCCTCCTACTCTCTGCCCACTTACCCGGTCTCCACCCCACCAGGGTTCACTGTTAAAATGGAATTTGTAGGCACTGAGAGCTGTTTCCTGCTCCGTCCTCTGTGCTTTTCCCGTATTTGTCAGGTGGTCAAATGCAGTGCTTTTTAAAGTTTCCAGATGTCGGGGGATGTATATCTGTATTCCACGCTATTGAATCCAGATCCTAGAAGTTGTTCTGAGGAGTGGATAACCATTAAATGATCATACATTGCTTACGGAAACATATGTTTCCAAGAACATGTTCAGGAGAAATAGACATAAAGAGGGGTATAAAACAAAGGGATAGAGAGAGAAGGAAAAGTTGAAAAGAGCGAGAGAAATGATTTTCAGGCTCCAGGGTTTGCTTGACTTTAATTTCTCCTAGTCTGCAAAGCAGCGCTGCCCCCGGTGCCACCCCCAGTGGTGTAAGGTGACAGGGGAGTCCCCGACAGCCTGAGGGGACAAGGACAGAACCAGGCTCTGCACCCTCCCCTTCCTGAGCGATGGAGACAGAGACACACACACACACACACACACACACACAGCAACAGAGACAGAGGCAGAAACAGAAAGAAGGACAGACAGACGCAGACAGATTAAACATGAAAGATGTTTCAAAAATTCTCAGCTGAGGCAGCAGCCCCTGGAGGAATGATCTTTTACTCATTTTTCAGAGCGTCAGACGCTGACATCGTTTTCTCTGAGGTTAACCTAAAGAGGGACGGGCCTGCCACACATCTGGTCACAGGTCATAGGGGTGGGGACCCTATGCCAGCCCACTCACCCTGAGTCCCTGTGGGGCCGCTCAGTTCTCCTCTCCCTGAAACCCCCAAGTTCAGGCCATCATTAGCCATGCACAGTGCTCAGGGCTGGCCCTAGTGGGGGCAGCAGGGGCTGAGGATGGGAATTCGGTGCCCGCCGTGGACCACCAGGCACCCACACTGCCAATTCCCCTTCCCCCCTCCCAGGATCACCCTGACTTCAACCATAACACTCTGTGTGGCGGGAGGCAGGTGAGTGCCCTGTGAACCAGGAAAGAAGGGCAGGGCCAGGTGGACCCCACTGAGGCAGGCCCAGAGGGTGACGTGATGGCTGCAGGGGTGAGGTAGCGGAGGTGCTCTGACAGCCAGCAATGCATGGTAACTGTCACCTCCCTGTCCTGACACCTGCCCACAACCCACTTAGGAACCCTCTCTTCTTCCTGACAGGGTCCCACTGCACCCCATTTCTTCAGTATTTCATCTTCCTCTCTTGGGAAACTCTACCTCCACCTACTGGTGCCCATCACTTTCACTTGACACACTCACACTCCCTACCACACACCTACTCTCACAGTCATGCTCACCATGCAGTTGCTTACACATGCTCCTCTCACACTCTCACTGCTTCAATTACACCTCCACTCACACATTCGCACTCCCATTCCCTCTCACTCTCCCCCACTGTCACTGACTCTCTCACACATTTGTTTGTATCCGCTCTCCCTTTCTCTTCCAAATCTTTCCACTTTCCGTGGAATGATAGCCCTTTTCAGGGAGGAATGAAAAGAAGGCTTCTCTAATCACAGCCAGGACATGCAGCTATGTTAGTGCTTCTATTTTTGTCAAAGAAAAAGAAATCCACATGTTTTCATGCACTTCAACCAATATTTACTTAGCCCCTGCGGAAGGCCCTGGAGGAATGGTGGATGAAGCCCCCTGAGGGCAAGGGCCGGCTGCACGGGCTCTCAGTTGCCGGAATAGCAGCCGTTCTGCATCACGCAGTCCTCACACTTGTTAGCAGGCGCTCATTCACTCAACACTCGTGTGCACTCACACCTCACTGGGGCCTGGGGATAAAACGGTGCGAAAGACAAAGTTCCATCCTCAGAGAGAGTGATTATTCGGTGGGGCATGTGAAATACAAACTTATAATTAGAGGAAAACACAAGGTTTCAATGATTTCAAATTAAGAAGTTAAATGTATAATCGAAATACTCTGAGGTATGCACTGCAAGCAGTTGAAACACACAGACAGGACCAAGTCAAAGAAAGATAAAAAACAAATCACCATGAAAATTTGGTAAAACCAACTGACTGCATTGCATGTGTCCGGGAGTCTCCGTGTGGGCGTCGTGAGAAGAGGCATTTGATTCAGACCTCAGAAATAAAGTTGAATTCTAAGGGAAGCTCTGAATTGGCACCTGCGCTGGTTATGAGAATGGGTTGCTGTCAGGATGGGGCTGAGACGCATTCCGTGGTATTATAATGAATCCAGGTCACTTGTGCAAAGCCCAGGTGCTCTCATATGGTGGCATCCGTCCTGGCGACAACCAGAGAAGGAGCAGCTGCTTCCCTCTAGCGCTGTCTGGAGGTTGTGTAACACCAGGCCAGGGAGGGCCTTGTGCCCAAGGAAGAGCAAGGAGTCCGTTTGGTTAAGACTGGGCCGCACATAGAGGCAGGCAATGAGAACTAAGGCAAAGACCCAGGTTTCAGTTATTTTGTAGAGGGTCTTGAATGTCAACAAAGGAGCTAAGAAGTAGTGTGAATTCCCCAGACCTACCTGTCAGGATCACCATAGAAGTCTCTAAATTGCCAAGTTTTATTATCCTTCAATTACTTTCCACACTGATAAAAAGTATTTATATTTTTTTCTTCAATTTTTTTGCCTTTCTGATTTATATTTAGAAGCTTTTGTGCATTTTTGGAATTAACATTTTAATTTAATCTATGTGTGAACAATCCTTTAAGGCCATGACAAACAATTTGTCACTTTGCAGACGCCCTTGAATTCAGTGCCTCCTGAGTCTGGAGGAGTAGCGCGTTACTCAGCCACTGACCAGGCTTCGCTCAGGCCAGGGTCTGTATCTCAGCCTCATTTGGGTTCAGTTTGGAACTCCTGGTCAAAGACTTATTTTATGGGGCAAATCACATGCTGCAGTAATATTCACAGAATGCAAAGGATATACTTCATTAATATTGCAATAGAAGTACTTTGGGTTATTCATGGCTACTATACAGAGTGTCTCCTTGGTCACAAATGTATGCATGAAGGGAGTTATTAATGATTCCAGGAATGCTAACTAACTGCCATTCTGGACATGGACCTTTTGGAAAACTTCCTTTCTGGTTCCGAGCAACTGTTAATACGTTAGCTCCAGGGACGTATCAATCAGTACACACCAGGCACTGTGCTAGCCCCCACCCCCCAAAAAAGATAATAACATAAAATAAAATAAAAATGAGAAGAGGGAAGAAAAAGAAATAAATCTGGGTTTCTGCCTCAAGGCATATCACAACTTTGTGAGAGTGATGGACATAGAAGCTAATACTTGCAAAGAAAAGTATGAAAATAAAGATGTATGAAGCTCTTAGAAAGTAATGTATAACTAGGAAGTTTAGGCCATTAGACAGGCAAGGCTCCATGACTGAAGTGGGATCTATTTATTGGACAATAAATAGGTTATAAAAGATGAAGGACAAAAACAGGACACTCAAGCTTTATTTGAAATTATCGGAAAACTTTTTTCATATTGTGCATTCTTTTCTTTTTTCTCTACTTGTATTGGAACTGAGACATTTTCGTGACAAAAAGTGGGGACATGGAATGAAATGTCTTTGACAAAGATGGCAGGTCTCAGAGCTGTTTTCCAAGAGATGGAGACGTGGCTTCCTCCAGGGGCTGGGGTGGGGTCTGAGGCTTCCAGATTGGTATAAGGAGCCTGCTGTGACCTCTGTTCTTGCTGTGACCAGCCATAATCCACTGTGAAGAGCTATGAGAGGAAGAGAAACCTACCGAGGAAGGGAAAGAGAAACACAGTTACGGTGCTGAGAGTCAGCATCACTGACATGAGGCCCTCTGTGCAGTAACTAAACCCTCACCGACCCGCTCAGGCAGCAGCTTCTTCCCGCCGGCCAGGCGGATGAGGTGTCAGATACAGCTGTTCTCACACAACTACCTCTGCCGGGACCATCCACCTGCTTCTCAGGCAATTTATTAACACATTTTATAGATTCACAAGGTTTAGCTTATTCTCTGTACCCCACACTGTAAGCCACGGAGGGAGGCAGAAGTTACCTGCTTGGAGAAAACAGGAGACAGAATTGCTGTTCTGGAAGAAGGCCCAAGGCTTTTGGCTTAATTATCCTCACGGCTCTTGACTCTTCTATGTTGCAAACCGTTTCCTTCTGCATCTAGGCTCTCATAGGCTTTGTCACTTCATATCAGGTCCAGTTTTCACGGTTTTCATTTTTTGCCTATTAACACTTTCCTGGGGGCAGGAACAAAAAGGGGGGTGGCCTCCCGAGCAGAAGCCCAAGTGTGCAGCTGGGGCACTTGTTCTGGAAGCACAGGATTTAGGGCTGCACCGCTCTCAGCCTCCCTGTCTCTTTATTTTGCAATCATAAATTTGTGTCATCGACCTTTTCTAGAAAAAAAAGGGTAAAATCTATAAGAAGAAAAAATGGATGTTAGGAGATTCTTGTCTTTCCAATGGTGATGGCTAAGTCATCTCAAGGTGTAGGACTTTATTCAAAGGCACCAAAATAATCAGTCAGTCAATAGATTTCCCCCTTCTGTTCATCAAAATTCCCCGGGCAACTACGACGAGGAGGGATGGAAGCAGGGGTTCAGGAAACTTGGAGGACCATCGGCTCTCACAGTGCCTTCCCTGGGTGCTGATATAGGCTCCAGGCTTTCCCTCTCCATAAATGCCAAGTATTTTCAATAAGGGACCACCTATCCTTTTTCTTAAGGCGATGAAAAACATGTTTCATTTAAGTATGAGACAGACGACTAGTCCCCAGGTGGTGTACAAGATGCACTGAGGTATAGCAAGAAAAGTGTCTTTTCTATCTTCATTGATTCCATCCATGCAGTCAAAGTACACATAAGTGTCCACTATGAAAAAGTTCGGAGACCTGTGAAGCTAGGCCCTAGCCAATGCAAAACAGAGCTTCGTGAATCCCCTGCACCATGCACTGAAGCACACACAGGAGGCTGCTCCGGTGCGGCACGCGGGCTGAGCGCAGTTTCTCCAACACTTGTGCCAGAGCCTGGAGGACCCCCAGCTGCCCCGAAGATGTGGAGGTGTGCCCTTGGAATATGTAACAGAAGAAAATAAGAAATAACAATCTTCTTATTTTGCATAATTTCTAGGATTAGCAACTATTATTCTGGACCTATCCTCAGATATAAAATTGGAGAATTATACATTCATTTTAAATAGTGATATTGGTCTATTATCTTTATTTTCTTCTAAATTTCAGCACTGTTTTCCTAAAAAGCTTTACTGGAACAGGATATAGGTATATGATGATGACAGGTAAATAGATAGATGGAGAGATGGATATTCCAATGCATAGAATAAATATTATTATAAAACAATAGGTAGAAAAAATACTGAATTTTGCAGTGGTTTATCTCAAGATGATATGTTAGTTGCATTCAAGGTCTTGATACTTATTTTTGCTATCTTGAAAAATATAAAATATTTATATAAATAAAATATATTAGGTTGCGTTCTTACCCCTGCATCAACCTCCATCAGAAGGGTGGAGCACAAACAGGTAACCAATGGACGCGGCTCTACCTAGGAATGTAAGCATAGAAAGGGGCAACTCAGTCCCGGAAACTTTCCTTGATGTAGCTCCAGTGGAAACAGTCCAGCCTTGTCTTCATTGTTCACTATGATCTACCAGGTTGGTGTTCCATACACTGGACGGCAAGGTGAAATTCCGTCTTACAAGGTGGAAAATTCTATCAGTCAGAGTTCAGGTGAGTGTGAGGTTGGTAGAGAGGACTTTTGGTCCAGGCAGGATAAGGCTGATTCTAAGAGAATAACAACCAAAATAGAAGCTGCTCCCCGACCGTGTGGCAGAGAATTATTTGTGAGGAGTGGTTACACAGGGCCGGGGAAGGAGGAAATGACCGGGAGGCACGCCTGGCCTGTGGAGGCCAGAGAGGCTGAAAGGCCAGGCATGGAGAGTGTCAAAGGCAGACTGGCTGTGGGCAAAGTCTTGCTGTCCTTCCAAACAG
The DNA here is from genome assembly GCA_004026765.1 of Micronycteris hirsuta. Taxonomy (NCBI): domain Eukaryota; kingdom Metazoa; phylum Chordata; class Mammalia; order Chiroptera; family Phyllostomidae; genus Micronycteris; species Micronycteris hirsuta. Next base: position 447,558 of record PVJI01000040.1, read on the forward strand.
AAGATTTAGGTTGGAGCTTGGCTCTTCCTGTTTCTGTCCCTATTACCTGAGGAAGACCTTGGTTTCTCACAGATTCATTTTCTTCACGCATAAAAATAAGGAACTGATAGTCCCCACCTCATAGGATTGTTTATTTTTTGTATTTGTTTTTTAAGTGTAAAATTTTACCTGGCTGGTGTAGCTCAGTGGATTGAGTGCGGGCTGGGAACCAAAGAATCCCGGTTTGATTCCCAGTCAGGGCACATGCCTGGGTTGCAGGCCAGGTCCCCAGTGAGGGCCATGTGAGGAGCAACCATATATTGCTGTTTCTCTCCCTCTCTGTCTCCCTCCCTTCCCCTCTCTCTAATAATAAATAAAATCTTTAAAAAACAATTTTTATTTGATACATTTTAAACTATAAAAGGAAGGCATGCTAATTTTACCTAATGAAACAGGTGCTGACAAAACATAACCCTAGCAAGGCAAAGATGATTTTCTCTCTCCCCACCACTCCCTCTCTTCCTCTGGACCAGGCAGTGCACACAACCCAATGGACAGATCCTTCCATCCCTTCCTCCTGGTTCATACAAACATAAATAAACAGGAATTTCACTTGTAAATATATATTTATTTATAATATATGTATATTATTCTGCAACTAGATCCCCCCCCACTCAATATATTCCTTTTTTGAGGAAGGAATGAAAGAGCTTAGTACACTGTAGTCAAACTCTTCAAGGCTTAGACTATAGGCATTTGTTTTATCAGATCAACCAGCTTTCTCTCCCTAATGTCCGTAAGAGTTCTGCTGAGCAAAGGAATAGGTACATTTATTGAGCACAAATGAAGTCAGTAACTGTAGCATAGAAGGCAGCATTGCCCCATACGCCCAGCCTGGTGGAGACTGTGTCAGTGGGGGCAGAAGGAGGGCCCAGGGGCTAGGGGAAAAAGAGAGCCAGGGCCACCATCTGGTCCTTGTTTGTCCCCAGGACCAAGCCTGACCAATAAACATGGCATAAGGTGGGAGAGACATAAGAAGAATTAATGAATAGATCAATGAATTTAAAAAGGCACAAACAAAGCTCTAAACAAGACTATAAATAAGGACCATTTCTTTAGCCAATATTGTAGTGAAAATAACGAAGAAAGTAATGAGGGGAAATAGGGAATTTTCTCTAGGACACCTGGGGATGCATTTGAATAAGCAATGAAAAAAACTGCTGACACCGAAGGCTGATGGCAAGGGACCTGTAATTGTTTCACCAGCCAAGGGAACTCCAAAGCTGAATTAAAAATCAGGCTTCTCTTTTACCCTCTTACATTAATACAGTTTAACATAATTCTTCAGAGCTTCCTCAGGGAATACTGCCTCTGCAAGCAGCTGACTCACAAGCTGAATGCCTCAGTTACGTTCATCATCTTTCTTTATATCTCCATAAGCTCTCGAGCTTTTCCGGCATAATGTCCTGATTCTAGATGCTTCTGAACTCTGCATGTGAACTTAAGTCCCTATCTATGAACCACCAGTGAAAGATACAATGTCCAGAGTTCCCGAAACAGACTTCTAGAGTTTCTAAGAATATTTTCTAACCCCTTTACATTTGCTATTTACTTATTAGTCATGCTAAATAGGCATGTGAAGCCTGGCTCAGGAAGATAACAGGAAAATAACCCACCCATTATTTATGCAAGTCTGAAACTTCAAATCTGACTGGCATAGTATCTTTCAGTAACTTTCCTCCCTTTACTTTATTTGATATAGAACACTGGAGTTAGACAGCCTGGATTCAAGTCCTGACTCCAAAGTGTGTTAGTTATATGTCCTGTGGGAAACTAATTACCCTCTCTGAGCCTCAATTTTCTCATCCTTAAAATGAAACTAATAATATTGCTTTTTGTAAGATGTTACGATATTTAATTTATACATGCGCAAAAGCATGTAGCAGAAGGTCTGGCACCTGGTAAACACCCAAAATAGGTTAAAAAACTTTTAAAAAACATTGTTATTATTTTAGGAACTGTGTTTTTCAATTATTTATTTTATATTTAATACTCAAAAATATGTGCAACTGAGTATGAAGAAAAATAGAAACTAAAACTAGCATCAAATGTAAGGTGGTTTTTGCTTGTTTGAGGTAGTTGTGTTTTGTTGAGATGAAAATTCTATTCTGAGAAAAACTCCTGAAATACGGAAAATACCCGGAAGGATACCTAGACCCGTCCCCTCGATAGGCCACAGCTGGGTGTCGTTGCTGATGCCTTCCTTGTACAGAAGAGCTATAAATACATAGTTACTGTATTTTTTGGACTATAAGACACACCAGACCATAAGACACACCTAGGTTTTAGAGGAGGAAAATAGGGAAAACAATTTTGAAGCAAAACATGTGGTAAAATGTTTAACAACATAAAGAACATATTTCACCAATTTGAGCCAGGTAAGCTACATTCGGACTATAAGACGCACCTCCACTTTCCTCCCAAATTTGGTGGGCGGGAAGGTGCATCTTATAGTCTGAAAAATGCTGTATGTCACCAAGAAATTCCTTCTGTTTAACATCAAGGAAAAAGATTACTTGCTAAGCCTCTGGCTTGCTGAGCCAGAGTTTGACTTGGGTGCTGAAGTTGCAAAGTGTAAAGCAAATGTTATCACTGAGTCATGGGGACTGGGGGACCTCAGAGAAAAGAGCATAGAACAAATTATGTGATTAAAGATCACCTCCAGCGCTATGAAGAAGAGAAAACAAATCCGTGTATTTTGGAATGGCTAAAAATGCTCCTTAGCTAAGATTTTCCCCTCTCTTAGCCTCTGATGTGCAACTGTTTTCTTTTTGGAGCCTAATTTATACCCAGGACCTAGTTTTCAAGCCACTGAAGTTCCAATGAGGAGCCATCTATAACCTTGAATAGAGTGAGCTAGAATATGGAGGAAAACCGGGGACAATCATGTAGCAAATCTTCATAACTGAAAAGCATCTCGAACACCCATAATGAGCTCTTTGTGTTCTGGGAGACTAAGTAAAAGCAAAAGAAACCTGCTCATCAAAAGTCTTCTGTAGTCTACTCTCACAAGTTAGTCAAAACATTTAAAAGCATTTCAAGAAAGAAGAGAGGCTTATTTACAGGGGGAAGAAGTCAAACAAGGCACAGGACAGAGGTAGAAGCAGCGGCAACCGCCCCTCAGCCCGTCCTCCTCGCGCCATCCCAGGTGGCCATCCTCCCAGGAAAGGAATGCTCCTTCCTGACAGCTGGCCATACGTCGGTGACCAGGAGTGAGCTCTCTTAGGTGGTGGACTGACTGCAACTGGCCCTCATACCCACCGACTGTTCTTAGGGGAAAGTGTGAGAATCAAAGCCTTACTCCCATGAGCAAACATGCCCTGAACTGTTCCGTCTCCTCCCACCCTGGTCCTGTCATCAGATGAAGACACCTCCCCACGGGCGTGCTTCCCGCTGCCCCCTCCCCTCCCCCCCGGCTCTGGCATCAGGACCGGGCACTTCCTTCTTTATCGGCTCGTGTAATCCTTGAACTCAGATGAGCAAGGGTCTGATTAGTAATGATGTGTAATTTAATATTAAAGCACTAAATGTTTTAACTAAACATTAAAACATTCTTGAAGCCAGGCCACATAAAAATAATCTAATTCATAGAGAGAACACTTTTGGTTAGCTTTCTGAAAAGAAATTCATTACGACTTTTACATCTTTTCTAGGGCAGGCCAAGCATAGACATATTCTATAGGGATGTGTCCCTGTAGGGACACCTGCTTGCCTTTCTCACCTAATTATAAATATCATCCAAAGTGTGATCTGTGGGGTGTTATATAATTGTGCTTAAAATGTTTTTCAGTAGGGGAGTGACTGACAATGGGTAGTATGCCCTAAATCTGACCAAAGATATGTCAAAAATACGGTTGCAATTACAAACCTGTACGGAATAATTGGGAAGATATCTATGCTCCAAGTTATATAAAACAGCATATGTGTACTGTTCACATAGATGTTACACAGGTTCTTAGTGTATCATAAAATATATATATATTTTTAGACAACAAACATTTATTTCTCACTGTTCTGCAGGCTAGAAAGGCCAAGGCCAAGGTGCGGGCAATTTGATGACTGGAGAGAGCATTCCTCCTGGTTTGCAGATGGCCACCTTCTTGTTGTGTCCTCACATACTGGAGGAAGAGAGCAGCCTCTCTCTCGTGTCTCTTCTTATAAGGGCACCAGTCCCATTCATGAGGGCTCCACCCTCATGACGTAGTCACCTTCCGAAGGCCACCTCCGAGTTCCGTCACATTGGGGATTAGGCTTTGACTAAGTTTCAGTCCATAGCACAGACATTGGAAACCCAAGGGGCATCTCGAGTGTCATGCTCTCTCTGACCCTGTTCCCCTCCCCATACGGTCAGTTCAGTTCTCTCCTCTAAGTAAGTATTGAACTTATCCTCTTCTCTGTATTTGCCACCGCTCCGACCACAGCTGAACCCAAGCCTGCACTGGTGGCTGTCTGGGTGTTCTTTGCCTCGTGTCTTCTTGCCCCTGCCGCAGCCCATTCTGCACACGGTGTCACGTGCACACCTGGTGTACGTTTCCCCTGGGAACAGACCAGCTTTTCAAGGAAACACTGGGATGAACAATTGAGACGGAAGCTGAGTTTAGCCCTAAGTAATAGCTAGGACTCATATAGAATTGGGGAGGGGAGAGGGAGAGGAAATCAGGCAAGGACGCAGCTCAGTGATATCATTTCATCAAATATGTCGGCAAGCACGTTCTTTTCATTTCAATATTTTAAAACTATAACACAAGTTCCCCATCACTTCCTCTTTCCAGCTGCCCCCTGCAATGACAAAATTTTATTTTAATCTTATCAGGCTATTTGTTAGTCACCAAAACACATACGCACAAGCAAAACCTAGTACCTGACAATACAATGGGCAATGGTAATTTTTCTTGCATAATTACATGTAATAGATTTTTTCTTTTAAGAATGATCTGTCTAGATTCCCTTAAGGTGCTAACTTTGCCCCCTTTTCCTCTTGCTTCTTGATAGAATTAATTACCTATTAGCCAGTAGAGGCACTCCAAATAATTTTACTGACTATAGAGCTACATATGCCAAAAGTAATCAGAAATGTTCCCTTTCTGCCACTTTCTAGCAAACCATGTTTGGCCAAAGTGTCTCTCAGGTAAGAAAGAGTAGGCTGAACTGAGACGGAAATGGAACTTGAGCAGTATCAGCAGGTTGGCATGGCTAACTTCCCAATATGAGAGCACCAATTTTCTGGATGTACAAAAGATGTGTAACTTATAGATCAAGACTAATCTGCAGGGATTTGGGAACACTTCTCAACTTTTTATAAAATTATTATGTGAGGCTCCAGAACATAAACCATCTGTGTCTATGCTGCTTCTCCTCGCTTGCACACACACACACACGCACACACACACGCCCTGTATGAAGCCACCTGACACTGCTACACGCTGTAATCATTTGTTTTCCAAAATTGTCTGCCTTTATTATCATCACTAGTACCTCTCAGTGAATGCTTGGACCTCAGCAGTGTCTCACACTCCTTGCCAAGCAAAGCCTCCAGTGTACCAGTAGTTGTGTGCAAAGCATAGAATTTTCCTCAACAAATGGCTGCTCTTTGGCATAGAATACTAAAACAAAAGGCTAATTTCTAATTCGTTTGTTCTATATCTCCAGTAGCAAAGAATCACAAACATATAGACAGCAAGGTAGCTTGAACTAACCTCCATAAATGAGTTATAGTACCAGACTACTTAAGGTCATGCAGCAGGAAAAGCTCATTAACTACATAGTAGTGTATGTAGACTCGCCTTTAATTACTTATAAAACTGGTCGTGTCTCCTGCGTCCATTGGTAATCAAATATCCTAGTTGTAGTATGTATAATGTTACTTTAGTTATTTGTTTTCTTGTATCTTTCCTGCACCAAACCATGTTGCTCTTGGGGGGGCTACCGAGTACTTCATCTTCGTGTCTCCAAAGCCTCCACCCAGACACAGTGGGTCTTGTTAGATGATCGATGGCTAAGAGCGAGAAGCACACATGAGTTACTCTGGAAGATTTGGGTTTTTTTCAAGTGGGACTATTCACATAAAGGCAACACCCATAGAATGTGTCTAGGAGACCATATCCCTAATTCCGTGCATTGAAAACGCACACACCACTTTCTCCTTGCCATGGGCCCTTTGACCACATGGATGGTAACGAGACATAGTTGACCCTGGAACAACACAGGTGTTAGGGCAAGGACCCCTCCACTGCACGCCGTCAAAAATCTGCCCATAGCTTTTGACGCCCCACAGTGTAGTGATTTACAGCCTGCTGTTGGCTGGAAATCCTATCAATAAAGTCAACTAACATATTTTTATGTTATGAGTATTATATACTATATTTTTACAATAAGGTAAGCTAAAGAAAATGTGAAGAAAATCATAAGGAAGAAAAAATACACTTATAGTATTTATTGGAAAAAATTCATATACAAGCGGACCCACGCAGTGAAACCCATGCTATTCAGCTGCAGTTGGAAAGGAAATGCGTATCTCCTGCCTGTACATCCGGTCAACTCCCCCAGCTGCGCCGCGTTCCGTGGCCGCAGTTACAACAGCTTCTGCAGGTGCCCAGCTTTGCAATCTGGTGACAGTTAGAAAATGAGGTTAGAATTTCAGGGCAACAGAAGGGTTGAATCAGCTCCCAGATTAACATCTCAGACCTGATTCTCATTATTTGCCACCAGTTGTGACAATAGTTATAAAAAGTTAGTAAGCAGAGTCTCATCATGCCTCTCTCTTTGCCTCTTTCGATTTCATTCTTTGTTTCCATCTGAGTTCCTTTGTTGTTGATCCTAAGGGAAGGGATAGCCACATTGGGAGGGATCTATATTCCACCCAGTATATCCAAAACATTGCCATTTTGGCATGTAATAAAGGTTTTATAAAGATTAAAGGGGTGTTTTAAACTTTTTTTGTACTAAGTCTTCAAACTTCAGTGTTTTATACTGAGAGCACATCCCGGTTTGGAAAGGAGGCGTGTCACGTGTTGGGTAACCTGGTGGCACCCATACCGGAGCGTTCAGGGTGAGAAGAACTGACTGCCTCTCAGCCACAGTCATCAAAGCTTAGAGCAGATGCCAGACAGACAGAGAACTGATTGTCGTTCTGGGACGTAAGTGCTGAAGGAAAGTCCCCACATCCAGAACTCTCATTTTTCTGCTCATAGAAGTATCAGGATTTGCGGCCAAGAGGAACCCATTTCTGTTATAGCTAAGTCACTTTTCCTCCCAAATTCTATCGGAGAGAGTCTTAGAGTCTTGCTGTGGTTGGAGACGAACCAATACAGCTCAGGAGGCAGTATATTCAGTCGGTCTTAGAGAATTTCAGAACCGTTTAGTGCGCAGTGATTCAGCCAGTGATGAGACCTAGCATTTCAGGATTCTAGAAAATACTGCAACTCAGATATCAGAATAAATATTAGCTGGACAAATGACCAAATAAACCAATAGCCCACCTATCAATTTTCTGATACACAAAGTATTTTCAGCTCTAAATTAATGAACTCATGCTGATTTGTGTCCAGGTCTTCTGTTTAAAGTGTTTTCATATTTCAACAAAATGATTTTTTCTCTATTTGAGGTCATGATTTTCACTGGTTTGCAATATATATCCCCTTGTTTTCAAGAATAAAACTAGCTTATTACACTATACACAATAAGCTGTGTTTGGATTCTTGAGTTGTAATGTGTCTCGTCAAGATTTTTGTAAAAATAACCCCTTTATTGAAATATAATTCCTATACCACAAAATTTACCCTTTTATTTATTTGTTTGTTTTTTAAATCCTCACCTGAAGATATGTTTATTGATTTTAGGGAATGGGGTGAGAGAAAGAGAGAGAAATATCAATCTATGCCTTGCACCCCTACTGGGGATTAAACGCATAACCTCGGTATGTGCCCTGACCAGGAATCAAACCCATGACCTTTTGGTGTATGGGGCGATGCTCCAACCAACTTATCCAGCTGGCCTGGCAAAATTTACCCTTTTTTCAAAAGTGCACAGTTCAGTGGGTTGTGCTATAATTACAGAACCACCACCACTGTCTAATCTCAGGACATTGTTATCACCCCAAGTAGAAATCCGTACCCATTAGCAGTCACTCACTGGCACCCCTGCCCCTTGCCCCATGTACGTACCTTTCAGTTAGAAAAAGTATCTCAAAAGCTATAGTGTGTGTAATAGAACAGGCTTTTTGGTGTGGTGGTTTATGGCTCTCATGCTATTCTCCATTTCATTTGCTCTACAAATATTTGCTGAATAGTGTCTGGGGCACAAGGATGGGAGAGAGTAGAGAGTTCTACGTGTCAGATGGGGTTCTTTTTTGAAATAAGCTCAGGGCATACAAACTAGACTCATTTCTGTGCTCAACTGCTGTTCAATCAGATACAACACCACTTTGCAGGTAGTCAGAATATCATTTCGTATCTCTGGCCCTATCAAGCTGTGAATACTCTTTTGCAAATTTATTAAGAGTTAGAACCTGGCTCCAGTCAGGTGCATAAGTGAAAAAGTGTGTCTTGCTTTCATTTTACATTCCACCTCTGTCTATTCTACTCCATTTCGGGGGGAATCCAGACAGCGTCTGGCCCATGAACACCAACCCATCATTTTGACACACACCCTCTCCTGCTGGGGGGTCTACAGTGCCACTTTAGTGCAGGCCAAACATCCTTTTGGACATTGATTTCTGTTGCATAGATTCTTTGATGTAGGGGAAGTTTGCCTGGCAGACAACCCCCACACTACAGAGCCACTTCTAGCTCAGGACTTTGTGCTTCGCTGTGTGTGGACTTATATTATCTGCTAAGTGCACCCTGTATCTGTCTTATCTCCCTGAATAGAGTGAGGGTGGCCTCAGACTAGAGAACGGTGTGCCCCTGTCCCACCCCAGCCCTGTCACATGGGAGCATGTCCTCATGCCATTAGTACATGACAGTCAATGGAACTGGTTCAGGTGTCAGGGAGAAAGCTATAGGTGGAACCACCTTTTCTACTCACTCGCACCAGATGGTAGTGTTCAGTGGGGACTGTGGCCCCTGTCCACCGTGCTCCTGCACTTGGTCTCCAGCCCCAGCACCCACGATTACTGAACGGACGTTGTGTTCGAGCACCTACTATGTGCCTGGCTGTGTGCAAGCTGTTTGAAAGCAGAACCCCTTCTCTGCACTCACCTGTACCCTCTTTTCTATCAGTACTTTTACCCCATGGTGTGATGGGGTATCATTTTCTCTGGACTGTGACTCCTCATGGGCGGAATGAAATTTTACCCAGAGCCTGGCACACAGCAGGCTCTCGGCCAGTGTGTGTCCAGTGGATAAGTCAATTAAAAGGCAGCGGCTGGCAGCGGCTAGCAGCTTTCGCTGTTACAGGTGCGGTGAGATCAGGAAGTAGGAAAACCTTCCAGGGCTGTGAAGGATCTTCCTTCCCTGACATGCCACTGGATGATGAGATGCAAATAGCAGCAAGCATGCAAAAGTTGGTTATGAGCACTTACTCTAAACTCGGTGGGTCACCCCACCCCTTGCCCAACGTAGAATATAGATCACATGTCTCAGGAAAGGGCTCTCAGCTCTCAGCCCTGCTGGGACAGGCCACCCCCGGCCATCAAGGGTCTCGCTGGTCTTCCCTGCAGGAGTCCCCCCTCCATCAATGGCCGGGGTAAACAGATCCCAGCTGGACAAACCGCACACGTCCTCTGTGCCTGTGTGAAGAGCTATATTCACCGGGCTCCTTAGGCTAACCTGGCCCTGTGCAAGTCCAGGGCCAGTTTCCTGAGGAGACTAAGGGTCCGTTGCTTTGAAATTCCATAGTATGAGTTTCCAAACCAGAGAGTGAACTTCGTTAATGTCAATAACACAGCATCTGTGTATAAGTCAGGGTCCAATCAGAAATAGTTATAGGTATTAAAAAGTGGGGTCACTGAATGCAAGAAATTGGCTACACCACACAGGTGACAGAAAATCTGAGTAGCCAAAGGGGAATGATGAGGTAAACTAGAGCATAGCAGGAATAGGAGCCAGGCCTCCCTGAGGCTGAGAGGCAAAGGGTTACTGGGATCCAGGGACCAAACCCAGGTAGGCCTGTCCTGAGGGAGCAAGAATCCCACAGAAGGGACCACCCAAGGTGGGAGCACAGGGGGAAAGTGCTTCCCCACCCCACTCACCTCGGATTTCCTTTCAGTATCTTCCACTGGTTGTAAAGGAGCCTGGGAGATGGGCTGGGGGCAGGGTCTGACCCCGGCACTGCCCCCAAGAGCAGAGGAGGGGTAGCGATGGACCAGGAGACACACAATCTGTGTGAGATCACTGACAAATGGGGGGAGGGGGGGATAAGGATATGAATGGAAGATAGAAATGGCCTGGTCACATGCGTGTGCCCAGACAAGCTTCCAAAGAGATGGCAAAATGTGAGTAAAGGCTTAAAAGAGGCACATGCAGGGCGGATTCCAGTTGCCGGGCTCTGAGGTCACACACAACAGTCCGTTTAGGCCTCACAAGCACCTGCAGGATTTTCTAGGAACTAACCAGGCCCAGAGAGATGAAGGGAGGTGTCCAAAGTTGCCGCCTGTGGAGCATGGATACCGAGTTTCCATTGACCACACTCACCTGAAACACAACGTTGCATTCCCATAGGTGCCCGTTAGTGTGTCCCCTCTTGGTGTCACCATTAGAGAGATGGAACTGGTGAGAACTTGCAGTCCGTGCTTTTCTGCCTTGTGTGGCAGGCCTCCTTCTCAGCCCTGCAAATGCAAATACCTGGTGACCAGCGCTCCTCCCCCACTGCCAGCACACACCTGCAATTCAAACCAGCCACAGCTCCACATCTGCCTCCAGGAAGTAGGGGGGAAAATCACTGGGGTGTTACCCTGACAGCGGTGTCTTTATTTTATCAGGGGCTATGCTCTATGCAAAGGCCTAATTCTTTAATGAGGGACCTGCCAGTTCCAGAAGTGGGTGGACACTGGCTGTCCCCCCTCAGTTGATGCCCCCAAAGCCACAGCTAACTCGGGTACTAAGAAGGCTGCTTTTGAATTATTTTATTTTGTAAATGTGAATGCATTTTCTCCTAAATTTGGGAGGCCTCATTCATAAACAAGGAAGAGAAAAAACTGAAAAGTAGATGTATATCAACAGCATGCTGTAGTCTCTGGGTGTGTGTGTGTGAGAGAGAGAGAGAGAAAGAGGCAAATATCTTTTATCCTGAGTTAATAGTCAGTTATAGAACTATAGCTAATGGATAAAATGTGAACATAAAATGAAGTGGGGCAGCAAAATAACAATATAACATGCCAAATAAGACCCCTGGAAATGTCACATACCTTTTGAGAGTCTCCTCCCTCGTGGAATGGGTCCCTCACTTCTTTATTGTGAATGCCGTGGAGGACAGGTGGCAAGGAGAGACTTTAATTATGCTGACACAAAACGGCACATTCCCCCTTGGAGCTGACTGAGATACCCCCTGATGATGTTGCCCTGTAGATATATCTGTGTTTATAGGTGCATATGGAACTATTATATCTAAAAGCATTTTCTTGAAGACATCAGCACATTCCAAAAGCCTCTAATCTGAATAGACTACCTTAATGCTGTCGTTTTCAACAACCATAGTGTTTTTGCTAATGTAAAACACTTACAAGAATTTCTGTTGCTGATAAAAAAAACCACGAAAACCACTTTCCCCAAGGTATATTACCATGGTGGTGGTAAATTTTATCTAGTGGAAACTAATCTCATTAGCAATAATCTTCTCTCACTTGGCCCTTAAATTCCCAAAGATTCTCACAGATGAGTTAAAAGCATAAACAAAATTTCAAAATTAACAATTCCTCTTTGGCAAGCTGTAATTTTCTCTGGGATCATTTCTATCATTTTTTTTTAAACTACCAAGATAAGCGGCTCTTTTCATAAAAACATTCCTCAGATATTTACAACCAACAGTCGATTGCTATTAAGGAGCCGACCATGCTTTCAGCACTGAGGCCAACACGATACCCAAATACGTGCAGAAAGACTGTTGAAAACCTCTACACACCTGTCAAAACTCTTTTGCAGATGAATTTATGAGACAAAAGTATATGAATGTATCAGATCTCCAGAGATGCTTAAATCAAATGTTAAATTTCATGGCACCCTTGGAGTAGTTTGGCGTGATTTAGCAAGGATTTTCTCTGGATAGCAGATTGTTTACAAGACAATATAGGCCCCGTGCTGCGTGGAAGACAGAGGAGCGAGAAGAAGTCGGGTAGGAGGTAGTTTTTCAGGAAAGAAGGGAAAATGAAAGTGCCCCCAAGGGCAGTTACTTGCCTTCCTTCTACCCAGCAAAGCGCAAACCCATATTTAGGTGGTAAAAAGCCACCTTCCCTGTATATATGAAATGACTCTTAGACTCAGTAAGGGTTTCATTTAGGTCCAGCCTGGCCCTCCTGGGTCGCAGTGATCTGCCCGCCATCTCTCTGGGCTCTCCTCCTGCCAGTGCCCCATTCTCAAGAGGACACCAAATCAGGGCTCACCGTGTTCCCATTTAAAGGAGAGATTGTGCTCTGTGCTAACCTCAGATGCAGGTGTCATTAAAGCTCTGATGGATGGTGCTGTTGTTTCCCAAGATGGGAGAACAAAGAACTGGAGTGGAGAAATAGGCTGCTTGCTCAGGAGGAAACTCCGTTCCCTGTTACTACTGGCTGGAGCAAGAAATCAGTGGGCGTCACTCTTTCTAAAGACCTAAAGACCAAGGGCAAGTTGGATAAAATACGAATAACACAGATTTCCAAATGACTGAAAAGTAGTTCTTAAAAGGACAAAGTAGTTCCTTGAAATCACATGCTGACTCCCTGTGACTGTATGTTTCGTAATAGATTTGTTTAAAGTCATATCTGACAATATTTAAACTGTCACACTGCCAACTCAAGTCTGATAGGCCTGATGCCTGAAATGTATTGTTTCCTGACTGACAGACAGGCAACTAAGTCCAAAATTTCCCCTTGTCGATTTTTTAGAATATTGATTTTGGTTAGTAGATAACCTCCCAAAAATGTCCTATGGATTAAAACACGTGGGAAACAAGGGTCGCCAAGGAATATGTATAAAGGACCCATGGACAAAGCCAAAGGGGGGAAGAATTGAGGGTGGGGCAGGGGAAAGTGGTGGCAGGAAAATGGAGACAACTGTACTTGAACAACAATAAAAAATGCAAAAAAAAAAAAAAACAACAACCCAAAAAACAAACAAACCATGAGGGAAACAATAGAGCAAACAGAGTCCAGTTGGTTTCTTTGCTACTGGGCTTTTTTAAAGACTATCATTAAATAGAGAAATGTGTCCCTTTGCTTCCCAGAAACTGCGAGTATGCAATGTTTCACTTGGAATCCTCTTTTTGCATGGGGAGACCCTCAAGAATGAGTGTTGTGCTGTACCTACTTGGGAATTGGTAGTTTAGTCCATCCCTTCTTCAGACACAGAGGGGAGCTCCTGCTGGCAGCCACACGGCTGGCTTCCCCATCACCTTCTGTCTTTACGTCAAGGTCACCTTCTCAGAGAGGCCTTCCGTGACCAAGATTTTAAAATTCAAGTCCCTTCCTCAACATTCCCTAACCTTCTTCCCTGCTTATTTCCAATGTAGCATCTTCTACTTAGCCTGTTGTTGTTTTTTTTTTTAATTTTGATTATTATCTCTTCAGATAAGAAGGTGCTTACTTAAAACAAGCTCCTTAAAAGCAGGGACCTTCACATTGCCCCACATTCAAGGGACATTTCTCAACCCTCATCTTATTCAGATGCTCAGGATCTCTGCCAATTGTGAAAGTGCTGAGACACTGCAAAAATGCCTGACTGGCCACCCTTCAGACATCTGTATTCTCCTCATATTTCTTCCCCGTAAGTACGACAGTGCTGAGGACTCAGTCCTGGGTTCTCATCTCTGCTCTGTCTTCCCTCACTTCCTGGGTGACCTCAAAAAATGCATGGATCTAAATGTCACCTATGACTTGATAACTCCCGAGTCATTTCCATAGCCCAGATGTCCCCTACCCTTCACTGTCAGTGTTTGAGTGCATGAGGACAGGATAAATCATGCTGTGCTTGGTTTTACTAACAGAATGAGCATTGATTTCTCACTCCCACACAATCCTGTAGGGCCGTCCTGAGTCAGGCAGCTCTTCTGGCCATGGATCTCACCTCCAACAGGTTGGGGCTCATTCCGCTGTCGGGCTCCCCCATCCCCTGGGGTCTCAGAGTCCTTCACTTCCAGCCACATGGAGAAGGGAGGAAAAGATGGAGGAATCACAAATGTTTGGCTGGCGGACCTTCCACCGACACCTCATTCTCCAGAACTTAGTCATCTGTCTCCCCCTGAAACAAGGGGACTGGAAACTTGGTTTGGCCGTGATCCTGGGGAGAGGAGAAGATGAGTGCTGGGGAGTTCCACCAACTCCAGCCCCAGGGCAGAGGAGCAGCGCCACAGATAAATTATGTGACTTTGCTTAAGCCTGGTCATTGGGGAGATAAGTTATGGCTAGCTTTTGATGTACAGAAGTGGTTTACAGTTAGTGATTAGAAAGTGAAATCTACTGAAAGTACAAGGAAATTTCCAGGTGACTCAAATCTCCTGCAGAACAAAGCCAAGTGAAAATGCACATCCATGCTATAAAAAGAACGATGTTCCTCAGTAAGGTGGAAAATTATATGGAGATATTGAGGTTCTTCTTTAAAACTTCCAGAATGCTTCTTAAGAATACTTGTTTATTCTATTCTAATAACATCTTTAACTCTCTTTAAATGACAACAATTTCAAATCGTGATGATGGCCCTCTTATGAAATTTATATAAGGCATGTGCTGCTAAGGCAAGGTAAGGACATTTTAACTTGAATTGGCGATTTATTCTTATGAGACATTTTATTATCTTATCTGAATCAGTAAGCATACGCATCCTGAAACCCCACGTGAAGATGGCTGACAGCCCAAATGTGGCCGGTGCGTAGTGTTTAAAAGAGCCTATCATAGAGCAGTAATGCAGGAGAGGAGAAAAGAGCTTGACTATGAGAACTGTCAGGTCTCGCTTCAAATTCATTTAGTCTCTTACTTGATATGCGAACTCGACCGTGTTTTTAGCTACTTTAAATGAGGCTATGTTTCCTTATCTGTAAAATTGGGGTAATATAGATAATTTATGTATACATAATACCTACAGAATATTGCCATGATGCTATGTGAGATAACACGCAAAAGTTCCTGGTAGATAATAAGTGCCCAACTCTTAGCTATCAAATTACCTTTACTGATTGCAGTTTGTTAAAAAAAAATATATTATATCTGTTATATTTATTACAGTTGATGATTACAAATTTATTTACAGACCAAAAATATTTGTGTGGTTAAAAGCTTCACATTTGCCAAAAGGTTCACTGTAAATGACTTCTGTGTTCCTTCCAACATGTTTCTTTCTGTGGGAGACACCATGACTTTGAATTTAAGCACTAAGAGGCAGGTTGAATCATATGAAGCATTGTGCATCTTCTGGCACTGATTTTCTGTGCAAGTCAGCGATTCAAGCACTCTGGGATTCGCCACGAATTGGTTTGTGATTAAGGAGCAACAATCATCTATTTACCACTTAGGGGCCCTGAGGGAAAATTGAAGATGAAGCATTGTATACTGACGACAATGCATTTGCTATTTAATAGTCAAATATAAACCTTTTTTTCAAGTCACTGTGGTTAGAGAAGTTGGAAGTGATTTTTACGGCAAATTAAGTTCCCATCGCTGGGCTCAGCTCTGCAGATGCAGACCTGACTGGATGAACCTGCCTGCCACCCTTTCTCTCTGTCCAGCAGCAGTCCCCTCCTTGAGGACGGTCACCTTCTTGGTCATCTCACCTGGCCAGCAATGAGACTGCCAGAGCCAAGGAAGAAGGGAGGTCTCCCATTTGGATATCTATTAAGTAGGGATAAAGAGAGAGAGAGAGAGAGAGAGAAAGAGAGAGAGAGATTATCTTTGTTTTCCTGTTACTCAAGGCTTTCCTACCACGTACAAGGCAGATACCAGTGTAATCAATATATTCATCAAATCTATAGTCATGTTTTCTGTTGCCTTTTATTTTTATCTTTAAAAATAGCCATCACCTGAAGCTTATTCTTAGAAAATAGTGGTGCTAAGCTACATGTAGGGACCCCCGGTGGCAAATAAACTCTTAAGACTCTCCAGCATAGTCATGTATACTTACTTATTCATCACCGAATCTTGTGTTAGCTCTTTTATAGAAGGCTTTTTTTCTTTGGCCTTTGCAGACATCCAGCCGTGCCCTGACCTTGACCTCTGGTTATCTACACTGTTGATTCACTCTGCTCCAAGAAACTACCATAAACCACAGAACCTAAACTTCAAATTCTGTGTCTTTTTCTCAAACAAAGCATTGTCATTTCTTATTGTCACTGGACAGGACACTGATTGAAGACAAGGAGCGCATCTCAGCCAGCCCTGTATTCCTGCATCTCACTCTAAAAGGAACTCAGGGACTGCTTGTTGATCTGTGCAACAGAATTAAATATAAACGAGGTCATCGGGAATGTTGATTAAGTTGCAGCCCAGGAAGGTTCTGTGCCCGATCTTCTGGCCTGGGCCAGTGTGACAGAAGGCCAGTTTCACTTACTATGTCTAAGGGACCTGCCAAAGTCTTATAATTGTTCTGGGATCTGCAGATACATCCTTGTCTTCTAGCATGCCCTGATTTGAACCTGCATAAAAAACAAACCCTGAAGCCCTTCCTATTCTCAAGAGAACACTGGGTTGGTGCAGCTTCTTGGAAGTCAACCATACCTTTAAGGAGCATATATTTGAAGAAAAGCCATAGCCAATGATCGGTTGGAGCTTTTGCCCAACTGCCTTCCTAATAAACACATTCTCCCGTCTCTCACACTTGCTGCTAAAATGCGTGAAGTTTTTGGACTGTGACTGCTATTACATGAGCTCTCCATTTCCTTGCAAATAGCTGGATATGTGACTTTCACACTAACGACTACCACATAGCATGATAGAAACCCATCAGTATGAAATATAGCATTTTTAGAAGGCTCCCTTGCATCAGTGAAGCCCGTTTATGCTGCTGAAAATGTTTTTATCTGTCTGCTTTGATGTGGGAAACGGGTGTTATTAGTGAGACATGCATGAACTGAACAGATAAAACCAAACTTCATGTTTGTGTCTTTATGCCACCTGCAGACCTACATACATACAGGTACATGAATAAATGGATGACTTCTCTCAAGGCTCTGAAAGACACTCAGAGCTACTAACCAGAGGGAGGTAGAACATCTAAAAGATATCTCAGGTGCTCATCCTCTCTGTTTTCATCTTTGCATTTGGCTTTCAGAGGCATCTGAGTAGATGTGGAAAGTTTGCAGCATTTGAGAGTTTCAGTTGTCCTGTTCTAACTTCCACAGCAGAACAGAAGAAGTGAGAAAAGAAAAGAGCGTGAGAGGGCAGCCAGTGTGAGCCAAACTCCCCAAGCTTCACAGGGCAATGCAATTTTGAGGGCAGGTGTGTTTTGAACTGTGATGTGAAGTGCGTTAGCCTGCAGATATTACGTATCTTATAAAATGCTACATTATCTAGCAGGAAACTCAGCCAACTGCCACTGGTAACATCTGTACCTGATTATCTAAGAAAGAGAGGAAATAGTTTTGCCTCTATCATGTTGCTCCTAAATCCAGATCAAACACAAGAAAAGGCAGCTGAGGGATGCTTAAATAGTGCTGTTGAAAATGAAGTGTAAACAAAGTGCCCATTAAATAAAGAAGTAATTTTTAATGGGCTGCAAGAGTCACTTAATGGTGCCCAACACTCCCAAAGAAGACAGAGAAGAGCTGCTTAGGAGGCCCTGCAATGTACCTTGTGCCTTACAATTTACCTGGGCATTTTTTGTTTAACATTCCATGTGAGGCACAAAATATCATCCTTAGAAATGCTTCTACTACACTTAATAAAATGGCTACTCCAATTTTGGGGAGTTTTGAAATAGTCACAGTAATAATATTTTTAAATTTTAAGATGATTGTAGATTGACATGCAGTTTGAGAAACAATACAGAGAGACTACATATAGCCTTTACTTAGATTCCCACATTGATAACTATGGGGAATTGTTCCACGTGTTGTGGGACCTGAAGCTCCACTTCCACTGTTTATAAAAACCTCAGTGGGAAGTGAGTCGGCAAGCAGGCCCCACATGCGTGGACAGGTTTTCTTGTGGGTAAGTCAGACCTACATTTTTCCTAGAGTTAAGGCTTGCTCTTGCTAAAAAACTCTCTTACCCTAGATTAAAAAAGCAAATGCCGATTGCATATCTCCAAAATGACTTCTTGAAAGTCTGTGATAAACCCCTCAAGTCCAGCCCAACCCCTTTTGCCTTTACATTTGCAAATACTCTTCTTTGATGTCCTCTCCTTCGTTGTCTATCACCTGTTGAGGACCTAGGCATAGTAAATGAAAACCACCCTCAATGTAATGTGCCCAGAAAGACAATAAAAGTCTGTCAAGGCAGGGGTCAGTGTGCTCTCTCTTCTGGAGAGAGTGGCCGAGGCATTCCAAGCCACTCTCGAACACCTCCCCCCCACACCCCGCCCCGCCACCCCCCAGCTCTCTCCGGCCCACTCCTGGGCCCTTGCTCTCTGGCCCACTCTCGGGCACTTTCTCTCTGGCTCTCTCTGACTCAGAGAGGGGTTGTGTAGTCCCTGAGTTTTCTCCCACAGGATTTACATGTGAATTATTTACAAATTGGCCACAGCATACAGATGCTGCAGGACAGGATCTGCCACAGATAACACCTTGCAAAAGTAGAGAATATCACAACCGGAGTACTGATATTGATACGGTCAAGATACAGAACAGTTTCATCGCAAGGATCACTCATGGTAACCTTTTATAGCCACACCCACTTCCATCAACCCCTACCCAGTCCTTAATCCCTAGCAACCACTAATAGGTTGTTTTTATAATTTTGTCATTTCAAGAATGTTATATGGTAAATGTAATCATATAAGTAACCTTTTAAGGTTGTTTTTTTTCAATTGGCAAAATTCTCCAGTGATTCATTCAGATTGTTGTGTATGTCAGTAGTTGTCCCTTTAAATTGTTGAGTGTATTCCATGGTATAAATGTAACAATTTGTTTAACCCTTCACTCATTAAAAGATATATAGATTACTTCAAATTTTGGGCTCTTGCAAATAAATTTGCCATATTTTCTCCCAGTCTGTAGTTTCTCTTTTCAACTGTTTCACAGAGTAAAATTTTAAATTTTGACAACATCCAATTTATTATTATTTTATTTTCTAGATTATGCTTTTGCAATCAAGTCTAAAATGTCTTTCCTTCATCTGAGATCCTAAAGGTTGTCTCCTATATTTTTTCTAAAATTTTTATCGTTTTATGTTTTACATTTAAGTCCATGATCCATTTTGAGTTAATTTTTCATGAGGTAGTTTGTCAGTTCCATTTTCTGATGTGGGGACAAGCAATTTTTCCAGCACTATTTATTGAAAGGCGTTCTTTCCTCCACAGAAATGCTTTGCACCTGAGTCAAAACTCAGGTGGGCATATCTGTGTTGTCTTATTTCTGAGTTCTCTACTCTACTTCATCAACCCATGTGTCTTTCCCTCTACCACCAGCCAGTCTTGACTGCTATAGCTGAGGCTTAAAATTGGATAGAATGATCCTTCCATTTGATTCTCCTTTTCAAAATTGTTTTAATTATCCTAGAGTCTATGCTTTCCATGTAAATTTTAGGATAATCTTAGCAATGTCTACAAAATAATCTCACTTAGCTTTTCATAGGTACTGCATTATACCTGTCTATCAATATGAGGAGAATTGACAGATTTAGTATGTTCTCTTCCAAGTCACAATATAATATGTCTCTCAACTTATTTAAATCTTTGATTTTTTCCATCCTAGAAATGTCATACAAATCCTAGATATGTCTTATTAGATTTATACTTAAATATTTAATTTTTTGAGCAATTGCAAATGGTGATGTATTTTTAATTTTGATGTCTTCATGCTTATTGTTAGTATATAGAAATACGATAGATTCTTTATATGATTCTCTTTTTATCTTGATGAATGTTGATGAAGTCACTTTTTAGTTATAGGAGTTTTTTTAAAAATAGATTCTTTAGGATTTTTTGTGTTGATAATCATATTATCTGCAAATACAGACCTATTTTTCCAAGAGTTTTTTAAATCAGAAATGGGTGTTGAATTTTATCAAATACTTTTTCTGCATCAGTTGCTGGTCATGTGTTTTTTCCTCTTTGGCCTGTTAATATAATGGATTGCTGCTGTAAAAATACCTGGAATTTAATTAGGTATGGTGAGGCACACAGACATGGAAATGACTGTCATGAGAGAAGAAATTTGTTCTATTCACAGATCCCTAGAAATGGGGGCATGGCACACCACACAGCAGGGGGCATACGGGAAAGCTCCAGGATTAGTCAGGAGGCAGAGGGCATGAAGAGAAAACTGGGGCAAGATGTTTCACTGTGGTTTTCATGGGAAGGAATGGGCAGGGCAGGGAAAGGAGGCTCAGCCGGTTTAGAATTGACTGGTTTAAGTATCAGTGGGCTCCTGGGTATAGGGCCTGTCCTTAGCTGGATAGTACCTGGCCCTAAGAATGGTGATTAGGGCAGAGTATAAAGAGCCCAGTAGATAAGGAAGTTGGGGATCTGCATGCTAGATTGGTTAGCTTGTGTATGGAAGGAGTGCTCCCAAGACTAGTTATTTACTATCTCTGGTAATTAACTCTGGGAGGTGTAGTCCCTTTCTAGTTAGTAAGGCACTGGATGCCAAAACTTCACATACAGAAACTACAAAATGTAGTTAATACATTAGTTTAATTTATTTTAAAAATATTCAGCTAGTCTTGCACCCCTGAAATAAACCCCACTTGATCATTCTGTATAGTTATTTTAACAAAGTGCTGAATTCTAAGGATTTCTGGCCAAGATGGAGGTGTAGGTAGATACACCTTGCCTCCTTGCACAACCAAAAGAAGGACAACAACAAATTTAAAAACAAAAAAATAACCATAACTGCCAGAAAATCATACTGTATAGAAGTCTGACAACCAAGAATTAAAGAAGAACCATTCATCCAGACTGGTAGGAGAGACAGAGATGGGTAGCTGGGGTGGAGAGGACACATGGCAAGGCAGCAGCTAGAGGACCCAGGAAGGCGAGGCAGTGGTTGATGGACCAGGGGAGGTGGTGGCTGGCTGACCAGGTGGTCCCACATTTGCATGTGGATAAACTGGGAGGAAAAACGGAGGAGCAAGACAGACTGCACAACCCAGGGTTCTAGTGCAGGAAAATAAAGGGGAGTTCACTGGAGAGACCCATAGGGTCCTAGAATGTACACAAACCTGCCCACCCAGGAATCAGCACCAGATGGGCCCAATTTGCTTGTGGGTAGAGGAGGAAGTGAATGAAAGCCAGCTGAGAGCTGAGCAAGTGGCATCGTTCCCTCTGGGACCCCACCCTCATATACAGTGACACAGCACAGTGATGTGGGTTGCCCCCCAATATTTAAGGCTCTGCCCCTTACTATATAACAGACATGCTGAGACATAAAAGTATGGCCCAAATGAAAGAACAGATCGAAGCTCCAAAAATAGAACTAAGTGATGAAGAGATAGCCAAACCATCAGATGCAGAGGTCAGAAAGCTGGTAATCAGGATCGTCACAGAGTTTGTTGAGTATGGTAGGAAAATAGAGGAAGAAGTGAAGACAATGCAAAGTGAAATAAAGGAAAATGTACATGGAACCAAGAGGGAAGGGAAGGAAACTGGGACCCAAATCAACAGGTTGGAGCAGAAGAAAGAAATAAACATTCAAGCAGAACAGAATGAAGAAACAAGAATTTTTAAAAAAATGAGGAGAGGCTTAGGAACCTCCAGGACAACTTTAAATGTTCCAAGATCTGACTCGTAGGGATGCCAGAAGGAGAAGAGGAAGAGCAAGAAATTTAAAACTTATTTGAACAAATAATAAAGAAGAACTTCCCCAATCTGGCAAAAGAAATAGACTTCCAGGAAATCCAGGAAGCTCAGAGAGTCCCAAAGAAGTGGATCCAAGGAAGCACACACCAAGGCACATCATAATCACATTACCCAAGATTAAAGAGAAGGAGGCAATCTTAAAAGCAGCAAGAGAAAAGGAGACAGTTACCTACAAAGGTGTTCCCATAAGACTATGAGCTGATTTCTCAAAAGAAACATTGCAGGCAAGAAGGGGCTGAAAGAAGTATTTGAAGTCATGAAAGGCAAGGACCTACACCCAAGACTACTCTATCCAGCAAAACTTTCATTTAGAATGGAAGGGCAGATAAAGTGCTTCCCAGGTAAGGTCAAGTTAAAGGAGTTCATCATCACCAAGGCCTTATTATATGAAAGATTAAAGGGACTTATCTAAGAAAAAGAAGATGATCAAATATATGAACAGTAAAATGACAACAGACTCACAACTATCAACAACTGAACCTAAAAAAATAAAAAAACAAACTAAGCAAACAACTAGAACAGGAACAGAATCACAGAAATGGAGATCACATGGAGGGTTATCAGTGGGCAGAGGGTTGGGGGAGAATGGGGGAAAATGTACAGAGAATAAGAAGCATAAATTGTAGGTAGAAAATAGATAGGGGGAGGTTAAGAATAGTATGGGGAATGGTGAAGCCAAAGAACTTATATGTTCAACCCATGAAATACGGTGGGGGAATGCTGGTGGGAGGGGGGTGCAGGGCAGAGGGGAATAAAGGGAAGAAAAAAATGGGACAACTGTAATAGCATAATCAATAAAATATATTTAAAAAAATAATTCTACTTGGTAATATTTTGTTAGGGATTTTTGCATCTATATTCATAAAGGATATTTTATTTTTTGGAACTGTGTTTGTTTTGCTTTGGTATCAGGGCAATACTAGCTTCATAAATACATTGGGAGTGTTCCCTTGTATTTTCTGGAAGAGATTGTGTAGAATTGATGTTAACTCTTTAAAAGTTTAGTAGAATCCTTTAGTGAAATTATCT
This sequence comes from Micronycteris hirsuta, assembly GCA_004026765.1. Taxonomy (NCBI): domain Eukaryota; kingdom Metazoa; phylum Chordata; class Mammalia; order Chiroptera; family Phyllostomidae; genus Micronycteris; species Micronycteris hirsuta. Next base: position 470,699 of record PVJI01000040.1, read on the forward strand.
GAGCCTGGAGATTTATATTTAACTACTTTATAAATTACAAATTTAATCCTTTTAATAGTTAAGTGCTATTCAAATTAGGTATTTTATATTGAGTGAGTTGTGATTGTGTTTTGTGAGGAATTGATCTGTTTCTTCTCAGTTGCTAAAAATATATGAGTGTGGAATTGTTTGTAGTATTCCCTGATTATTGTTTTGTTTTGTTTTTTGATGTCTGGAGAGTCTGTAGCAATATCTGCTATTTTGTTCCAGATTTTGGTAATTTGTGACATCTCTTTGCTTCTTTGTAAGTCTTGTTAAAAGTTTATTTTACTGACCTTTTGAAATAATCAACTGTTTGTTTCATTGATTTTCTTGATTGTTTTTCTATTTTTTATTTTGTTGATTTCTGGCCTTTAGTATTTTCTTTTCTTCTCCTTCATTTATTTTGCTCTTCTCTTTCTACATTCTTGAGAAGGGAACTTTAATTATCGATTCAAGAGTGTTTCTTCTCTTTTTATATTTATGTTTAGTGCTGTAAATATCCCTGTCAGCACTGCTTTAACTGTGTGCCCCAAATTTTGATGTTTCATTTTCATTTAATTCCATGTATTTTTAAAATTTCCCTCAAGACTTCTCTGACCCATTCATGAATTATTGAAAGGTGGGTTCTATAGTTTCCAAGCATTTGGAAACTTTCCCATTATGTTTCTGGTGTTGATCTCCAGTTTATTCCATTATGAACAGAGACCATATTGTGTACAATTTCACTTCTTTTAAAATTGTTGAGGTTTGTTTTATGGCCCAGATATGGTCTATCTTGATATAGGTTTTACAGAAAACTAAAAAGAAAGTGTGTTCTTGTGCTGGGTAGAGTGTTTTACGCACACCAATGAAATTATGTTCCTGAATAGTGCCGTTGAGTTCTCTTATATCCTGGTTGAATTGCTGTTCAAAAGTCTATCCATTGTCGAGAGAGGGATGTTTAATTCACCAATAATAATTGTGGATTTGTCTATTTCTTCTTTTACTTCTCCCAGTTTTTGTTTCATACATATTGCAGCTGCTATAGTTATATTTGAAGTGAGTTTCTTTTAGACAGCATGTATAGTGGATCATGTTGTCTAACCCACTCTATCAATCTCTGTCTTTTAATTGGTTTATTCAGACCAATTTAAATTAATTGTTAATCTGTTAGGGCTTAAGTCTGCCATTTTATGTTTTCTTTTGTATTTGTCCTCTCTGTTCTGTAGTTCCATTTTCTCCTTCCTGCCTTCCACCAGGTTACTTGTATTACTTTCTAGTATTCTATTTTTATTTATCTGTGGTGTTATTGAGTAAAAATCTTTGTATAGCTTCTTTAGCAATGCTGTAAGTATTGCACTATATATTTATAACTGATCAATCCATTGACATCAACATTTTACAAGTTCAAGTCTAAAAATCGTATCTCCCTTTGCTTTCTTTTCTCTCCCCAATTTATATGACTGTCTTAAATATTTCCCTGACATACATTTGGAACCACATCAAACAGTGTCATGACTTTTCTTTCAATTAGAAAACTTAAGAAGAGAAGAAAAACCTATCATATTTACCTATATTTTTGGTTGGTGTGTTCTTCCTCCCTTCCCGATGACCCAAGATTCTATTTATCATTTTCTTTCTGTTGGAGAGAACTTCCGCAAACCATTCCTTTAGGGTAGGTCTGCTGTCCACAGATTTGCTTGATTTTCCTTCATCTGACAATTTCTTAAACTGCTCATTCCCAAAGGATATTTTTATTGGATATAGCACCCTAGATTGATAGTTCTTTCTTTCAGCACCTAAGAAATATCGTGCCACTTCCATCTAGCCTCCACAGTGTCTGATGAGAAATCCACTGTCATTCCAAGAGAATTTTTTCCCCTCTGGCTGCAGTCAATATTTTGTCTTTAGTTTTCAAATATATAGTTATGATGTGTCTTGGCATCAATTTGCTTGAGATTCTACTCTTTGGTGTTTACCTAGCTGCTCCAAACTATAGGTTTAAGTCTCTTGCTAAATTTTGGAAGTTTAAAGACATTATTTCTTGGTAATTTCCAGTCCTGCCCTCTTTCTCCTCTCTTTCCAGGCCCCTGATGTCACAAATGTTAGATCTTTGTTGTAAGGCCAACAGGTCACCAAGACTCTGCTCATTGTTTTCAGGCATATTTTCTCTTTGTCCACATAGGATAATTCATATTGTATCTTTCAGGTCACTGATTTTTCCCTCTGTCTTTTCCACCCTACTGTGGAGCCCATCTGCTGAGCTTTTTGGTGGCTGTGATAGTATTTTTTGGTTCAAAATTTTATTGTGCATTTCTTATATTTCATATTTCTTTGCTAAGAGTATCTGTTTCTTCGCTGAGATTTTTCTACTTTTTTCATATGTGTTTATAATTGCTTGTTAATTTAAAATCTTTGTCAAGTAATTCTAACATCTCTGTCATTTGGTGTAGACCTCTATTAGTTGTTTCATTCAGTTTGAGGTCTTCCAAGTTCTTGGTATAAATAATGATTTTTTTCAATTTTAAACTGGACATTGTATGTGAGTGCAAAATAAAGCTCAATAGCTTTAAATAATGAAAAGCAGGGGTTGTATGTTACCATGGTGTAATATAGCCCATCCTGAAGGAGGGAAATAGTCAAGAGTATGTCTTTAACAGTGGGAATATGCAACATTTTTCTTCCCTTCTTGTCTTTTTGTCTTTTTAAATTTTTTCAAATAACATTTTTATCTACTTTTTATTTTTTAAGGTAGGTTATTTTTGTAACAAGGAAATAAATAAAAGTAATTTAAACTGGGGGAAAGACAGATTTTATACTTTGAGTGTTTATAATTTGAAATTACACTATATTTTTATTGATAAATGCATGAAATATGCACATATTAATACCATTTTCTGGAACCCAGGTTGTGTTTTCGGTGCATGCTCTTTAGTTGCTAAGAACACGGAACAATGAAGTGTTACACTGCCATTAAATCAAGGCTTGCCATCTGGAGCCAGGTCTGCTCTGCCCATAAGAAAGGCACCTCCCTGAGGGTGGGGGAAACTCTTGGGGTCCTGAGAGACATTTGTGTGACAGACAACGTCCCCTTTACCTGCAGTTTGCTAATTAGCCTAGGCTACATGTCCAACAATGATGGGCATAGGGATTGTGTTTGCTCATTTTCCCTCCCTCACCTTTCTCTTTGCATAACACACACAAACATCATTATTATTAATAATATGGTCAGGCTTATTCGAGAATACCCAGAATATTTGCACATTGCCTTTATTGCACAGAAGGCCTTTCATTTGAGTTTTATAGATAGGACTTGAAGGACAGTGACCTTGTTTCTACTCTGGCCCAAACCCAGAAGTCTGAGGCATAAGATTTTCCATGAATTTATCTGCACATGACTGCTGGCTGACCTGAAGGAGATCACTAAAAACCCAGTGGGTCTTCGAGCTGGCGGACTAGAAGCCAAGGCCAACCTAGAGAGAACTGACATTTTATCTTTTATCCTCCTCTGACACCAATAGAAGACACTTTTGATGTCTTTGATGACTGATGTTCCATAAACAAAAACCAAGGGCCTCTAGATATTTTTAAAAGGTTAATATTTTCTTGGAGATTGTTGCCTATTGCCTCTCGAGTATTACTTACAGAGTTTTCTTCCACTTTACTAACCTAGAAATGTATACTACAACAGACTCTCAGCAGAAATAAGAATCTTATTGGTCCTATTTAAAAAGATGGTAAAACCTAGGATTTATAGAAAAACCCTTTCTTCTTGTTCCTCTCCTACAGCCCCTCAGAACCCATGTTTAGTGTGTGGGATAATGAATCACACTTCTGAATAACAAGTTCCAAAGGAACAAATCGAATAAGGCTAAAGCTTAACACTTACTACAAAGGAAAAACTTTGGGGAAGGCTTTTTTTTTTTTTGTAACCAACGAATTTTTAGATCCCAAATTGTCCCCAAAAGAGAAAAGACTACCTTATTAAAAACTTTCATATTTCTGAATTCATATTTGGAATAGTGAGAGATTCTGACAAATGTACAAATTAGTATAAATGGTCTCTTTACCCTTACTTAGTGGTTTCATTAAGGTATTTTTTTTAAATAAAGGAAACAAAAATAAATAAATACCCCACAAAACAAAGACCTTTATTGAAATTTTCTTGTGTGGACTTCAAAATATTTAATTTCTTTGTACTCTGTAAAATGTCTAGATAGAGGCAAAATTTCTTTTTTAAGTTTTTCAAATTTCAACCCTTAAGCACAGTTCTTACTGAAAACCAGGTCTTGGTATGAAAGATGCTGAAGGATCCTGTAGACTCAGAGGGTTCTGAAAACAAGTTAATAACCCTCTTTCCATGTTACTAAAAATGACCCCAGAAAGGCATTTCAGCCACCTGCAAGAAGCAGCGATCTGGCTGAACTGTGGGCTCACACAGTTGGGCCCCTTCTGCTTTCATCTCATCTTGCTGACAGTTTGCAAAATTATTTGTTGCAATGAAATTGATTGCCAACCCACTCAGCAATTCAAATGGCATTAGATGTTCCTTCTTTTTTTAAATTCTATTAACCAAGATGAGCGTGATGCTGTTGGGGAAAGCCCCTCATCAGGACCTCAGGACTTGGTACGGTGGGACTAGCTCAGACTTTATGAACAAGGTCCCTTATTCTGTGACTCTAATTAGCATGGAGAGCAACTTCTCAGCTTCTAAAACAAGCTTGTGCCCTGATCTGGATTCCAAAATTGGAACCATTTTCAAAATGCTCTTATTTCCTGATACTTACGAAATGCGTTGATCTGCAGAAAAAGAGGACCTCCATTAGGAGAATTAACTAGCCCATCAATCAACAAGTATCTTTTTAGGTTGCAAGATGAAGTGAGGACGCAATTCTATAGCCTGTGCTAGTATGGGTAATGTAGGTTCCAGAGATCCTTTGAAATTCTTTCCCAACCCCTTTCTACAGAGCCCTCACTCACCTAGGATGTACGGCCATTGTCATGGTAATCCGTGGGGAGGGTGGGAGCAGGTGAGCAGAGGAAGGTTAAAAAGGGAGATCTTGTGGTTAGCTGAATGAAGCGTAGGATCCCTGATGCCACAAAGAATCCTGACTCCCTCCCATCCAGGCTGTAATTGCTCCTGCTACTTGGGCGGTAACATACTTGGTAACGTAATTGGAAAAGACAGACCTGACACCCATGCAGGATTTTTAAGTTGTGGAGTCAACGGGGTGGGGGCAGGGGCAAGGAGAATAGAGGAAACCTCAACAGGTAGGAAGCGGTGGGTTTGCTGTCTTCCACCGCCCTTAGCTAGGGCTTCAGAGAGAAGACACAGGTTGCTCTGACTGCAGCCCTGCTGGCCCAGCCCGACCCGGAGTGCCTGCTAACTGGCGTGCGTTTCTCTCCCCACCCCAGGACAGCTTTCCTGCCCGCTTCGGAGGAGTCCACTTTGTCAACCAGCCCTGGTACATTCATGCCTTGTACACGCTCATCAAGCCATTTCTTAAGGACAAGACCAGGAAGCGGGTAAGGAAAAGAAATGCCCAACGCCTGCTAGGAATGTGGGATGGTGCGGGGGGTGGATTACAGTGTCCGTCCCCTCAATCTCTCTCTCTCTCCTTCTCGCCTCATTTTTCTCTTTGGTTTTTCTGCTTTTCTACAGTCCCTGAGCGTTTGAGCCTCAGCTGGAGTTTGCAAATGGCCTGGATTCAATCAATAATTTAGTAGAACTGGGTTATTTTCAGAGTCCCAGCGACAAACTGAAGGAAACTATGAAGGCATAGAAACACCAGATGCCCATTTTACTGCAAATGATTGTGGGAGCGATGAGGTCAAACAGCTTCCTGTTACTGGAATATTTTAATAGCCAACAGTTTGTCCTGCAAATGTAATATCATGATGAAGAATATTTATAGTTTATTTTTTCCCCAGGACACTTGGTCATAGCTGCCAAATCTATCACCTTTGAGGTTGGGGAAATATTCTTCATTAGAAGTAATAATGAAGAAAGCTTTTAAAATCTTGATTTTATCAGCTGATGACATTTGGGAAGCTGACCTTGTTTATGGCTTTCTGATTAGTTGAGACACTGAACACTCACTGACGGCTCTGACTCTGTTTCCTCATTTATGAAACGGGGATGCTAACGCCCGCATCACAGAGCCGCTGGGGTAATGAAATGTGGCGGCACGTGAAAACAAGTAGAAGAATGCTACACGTGCAGGAGAGACTCAGTGGCTGTGATTTCTTTTTACCATTTAGCTCCCTTTCAAGCTTTCTGATTTCGGCTACTTTCTTGGGAACCTGGCTGGGGACATTCTTACAGCATCTTACATGTGCTCCTCCACCCCAGTGCCCATGCTTAGGAAGAGCTCCGAGTATCATGGGGATAATGATGATATGAGGGGACTCTGCTGCCCCCGCCCCCGCGCGCGTACACACACACACACACACACACACACACACACACACACACACACTCTTCAGGGTTCCTAACTCCTAGATCACAGATGCTCCCAGGCCCTCAGGAAACACTGCAATAGGGTACAAGAGGGGTCATTCTGCTGTCACTAAACAAATGTGGAATTGGGGATTAGAGCGAATCAGCCTCAGGAGCCAGAGACATTCTGGGACATTTTGCAATCTGTCTGGGGTGCAGGACAGTGCTAAGGACAGAGATGTGCTCTAGACTGTTTCTAATCTAGCTTCAGGCTTCCACTGGCTTCATCTTCTACCCAGGAGGGAGCCAGCAAGAATTCCTGACACCAAGAAGTCAACATTTGGTGCTGTGCCATAGAAGGGAGTTTCTGGAGCTCTGGGTGCAGAGCAGAATTATATGGGTGGAACATCCAATGTCCTACCCGTTGAGCTTCTCCATCCCACAGAACCCCCATGAATGGGCCAGTTTCCAAAGCTCGTCTTGTCCTTCAAGAAGCAGAGGTGTTGGGTGGGTGGGTACAAATGTTTGCTCTTAACAGTGGGCTGGTATTTAGGTCCAACTTTTCTACATTTCAAATACTGCAGTTCCTCCTGTGAGGTGTTTTTCAAAAGCCAAAACATGTGAATTTCTTCAAAAGAATTCTTATTAAAATTTGGTCATGCCCAATCCAATGTCAGAAAATGTACAGTTTTCTGTAGTGCTACAGCATTCTTCTGAAGAATTTTAGCATTTAGCTTCTTGTCCCCTTCTTCTTTAAATGATGCCATTACCTCTTAAGTTAAAACCGGTACAACAGAACAAGGTAATAAGTATTTATTATATACTAATGTGGTATACTGTAATTTAGTATACTGTTAATATAGCACAATATAGTACTTATATGGTATGTTATGATACCATATTTACATATTTTAAAAATCACATGCACATTTCATGATGATGAACTGGGGATGTGTGTATGTCCAGGTGTGATGGTCCTGTACTTATTATGTGTACTGAGCCTGCAACATGAAGAAGTGTGGAAACTAATGTCATTATACAAGTATACTTTAAATACACTCCAGGAGTCAATTCCTAAATTGCAGGCAGTGGTAATTATCAGCCTGCGGCTTATCTATCCACTTTGTGCATTTGTATGAAAGTACTTATAATTTGGGGGTGTTTTCTCCCCTGCTTGACCAAATTCCATCACCATCCATTATGTTTAGAATCTACAAACCTGTTTGATGATTAGCCCTCAGTCCAGACATGAGTGGGAAATAGCTGCAATAATATTCCACAATAAAGTCCCAGGCCACAGTTGTCAAATTCATTAACTAAGAATTGATTGAACTTTAACCTTATGCCCACATGCCTCTGGGAGCTAGGAGCATATTAGAAGAGTAAGAAAATGCTGTCTTTTTTTCCTGTGCATTTTTCTCTTCTTTTTGTCCAGCACGACATAAATGAACAAATCACCAAAAAATATAAGTTAGCAGCTAATAAGGAGTGAATTGGGAGAAGGCAGTTGGAGAACCAGAGTAGGCAGGTGTCGCTGGGACGGACTTAAGAAGACGCTGCCGCTTGTTGCGGGCCTGGGAATAGTGAGGAACTTTGAGGAGGTACAGAGGGCGGAGAATGCTCCAGGGGAGAGAAGAGAGCGATGTGGAGGTGCAAGGAAGCATGGCGGGGGCGTGGGTGGTCTGCTTCACTACTCTTTTCCTCAGCAGGGATGATTAGGGATGACTGTCTCTGTAAAGTTCGGGCCATGGCCAAATAACACCTAATTTGTTCATGAACTTCATTTTTAAGGACTGTTAAATCGGCCCCATTTCTGAGCAATAAGTTAACATTTCATAAAGACAAAGCCATAGACACAAACCTGAATGCCTCCTTAAACACCATAATCAAAAGCAGCACGTCCAATTTGTCATTGTTCAGTTGTATATTAGCTTAAATACTCAGTCATATGTTTTGGATTTTTTAATCACTAATTATTGTCTTTCCAGATTTTCCTGCATGGAAACAATTTAAACAGCCTTCACCAGCTAATACATCCTGAATTCTTGCCCTCGGAATTTGGAGGAACCCTTCCTCCCTATGACATGGGAACTTGGGCGCGGACGTTACTCGGTCCCGACTACAGCGATGAAAATGACTATACTCACACTTCCTACAATGCGATGCACGTGAAACACACATCCTCCAACCTGGAGAGGGAGTGCTCACCCAAGCCGATGAAGAGGTAAGGCCTGGCTTGTCAGAGCCTCCCAGGCAGAGGTCAACAAGCATTTTTGATTTGGGCCTATTGGGGGTTAAGTCATTGAAAACCTCGATGGGCACAGACCTTAAAAAAAATAAATTGCAATACTTTCTTAGCTGATTTCATCTTCAGTGGAGGTAAATGGGGTGTGGATGGCCCAGAAATATTGTTGTTCCATTGTATTATAAAAGTTTTTGAAAGGCTAGGACCTCACTCATGCCGTGATCACAGCCTGAGACTCTAAGGAGTCTGTTATTAATACACACGGACTGAGGTGTTGGACCTTTGAGACAGGTTGGATGGAAAAGCAACCTGCTACAAAATGTCCCTATCACCCATGTGTTTGGGGCCACTTATTGAGCATTTAGTTGGCTGTAGACACTGATCAGACACTGGGAGGACAAATAAGAATAAGATACCA